>WAAG01070080.1:60230-129575 GCA_013390105.1 Tichodroma muraria | reverse complement strand
ATCCCACATCCCTGGATCCCACATCCCTGGATCCTGATCCCACATCCCTGGATCCCACATCCCTGGATCCTGATTCCACATCCCTCTGCCGCCTGCTTCGAGCAGGAGAAAGCAGCACAACTTCAGACCCCAAATCCCAGGCTAAAAGTGGGATAGCTGGAGGGAGCTGGAGTTGGTTCTCCCAGCCTATCCCAGCCCCAAATGCCCAAATGGATATTTGGATTTCACCATGGAAATGCATTATCCCACAAAGCCAGCGCTCATCAGAGCAGGCAGCCCCGCTCGCTCCAATGATTTGCTGATAGAAACAGGGAAGTTTTAACTCTTTCAAACTTCTCCATAAAGTTGGCACTTCTTATTTCTCCCCTCGTTTTTCGGGAAGGGAGCCCAGAGCAGGAGCGCTGCTCCCCTTGGCTGCCCCTTGAAGGAGCTTTTTGCATCATTAAAAGATCTCAGATGTGCTCCTCCCATGCCACAGGCACAGCCACAGATCATTTGATAAGGCAAACACGCAGAGCAGAGACTTGTATCAATAATTAATTTCCTTTAATCCCGAGTTTCTGGGGAGCCTGGGAATGTGGCTTTCCCAATAGCCCATCCGAGCAGCTGTCGAGGGGCCAAGGTTTCGAGTAAAGCGAGTAGGCAAATGACCCTGCAGGAACAGCTCCTATCAGATTGATACCTTCCCCAAACCATTTGGAGTTCTGCACGTCAGCAGTTTGGAACAAAGCAGGATTTAATCAGAAACTCCTGCAGCAGCTTCAGTTTTGACCTCTGTAATCATTCTTCGTGCTTAGAAAATGCCATTTCCTTACTCTCACGTCCCTTTTCCATCCTTTCCTCTCCTCCTCTGCTGCTTTTTTTCTCATTTCATTTATTTTTTTAGCACGATCTTGTGACTGCCAGACCTCCTGTCGGGAGTCTTGTCAGATATGGTATCCTTCCCAAATCCACAGTGGCCGGAGCTGTGGCACAAAAGGACACGTCCAGCCCTCGCTGGTATGAAAGAGAATCCGAAAATACAAAACCCAGCAGTTAAAAAGTGTCTTTTTAAAACGGTCTCCTACTTTGGGAGTTCAAGAGCTGGCTCTGGTTTCTAAATGCCTGAGGCTGGCACAGACCCCTGAGTTCTCATCTCGGGGTTTTTGATATTGCCTGAACACTCCAGGGCTGAAGGGGAGAAGGTGGAGGTGTCACTAAACTGCTGTGTGACCATGAGGAATTCGCCTGGAACGTCCCAGGAGAATCCCAGGCCAGGAGCAGCAGGGCTGGAAAAGCTCTTTGCTTCCCCTCTCTGCCTCCTCCTGCTCTTGTCTAAAGGCACTGAATTCCTAAACCTGGCAATCGGGAATTAAAGAACAATAATTCTGCGGGGTTTTGTCTCTGGAACCAGCAGGTTTCCAGTTGGGTTTTGTTAGGAAGGGGATTTCATCCTCCAATTTACCTTTGTTCTACACAGTTCTCTTCTTGTGCAACCTTTATTACCATGAATCAGAGATGCTGGACCATGAGCTTGAAATTATATGTATTTAAAAAAAAAAAAGGTAATTAATTCCACATGACAGTGAGTTTCCTGAGCAGACAGGGTGTGGGAGACAGTTTGTACATCCCCTAATTCTTGCAATTCCCAACATGAATTATGGGCCAGCTGTGAAGCACAAGAAAATGGAGATTTTAAAAGGAAATTCTAATATCTTTGTATCTTTTTTTTTTTATTACTCCAGTGACACAATCACATTAAATGCACGCAGGGAGTGAGCAGCTCCTGTTTTGATGTCATGGAATCATGGAATGGTTTGGGTCGAAAGGGACCTTAAGGATCATCCAGTGTCACCCCTGCCATGGGTAGGAACACCTCCCACTGTCCCAGGGTGCTCCAACCTGGTCCTGGACACTTCCAGGGATCCAGGTGCAGCCCCAGCTGCTCTGGGCACCCTGTGCCAGGGCCTCCCCACCCTCCCAGCCAGGAATTCTATCCCAATATCCCACCCAGCCCTGCCCTCTGGCAGTGGGAGCCATTCCCTGTGTGCTGTCCCCCCAGCCCTTGTCCCCAGTCCCTCTCCAGCTCTCCTGGAGCCCCATCAGGCCCTGGAAGCGCCTCTGAGCTCTCCCTGGAGCCTTCTCCTCTCCAGGGGAGCACCCCCAGCTCTGCCAGGCTGGCTCCAGAGCAGAGGGGCTCCAGCCCTTGGAGCATCCTTGCTGAGGAAATCCAGAATTCCACATCTTGTTTTCCATCTCCCTGCTCAAAGGTTGTACAAGTTGTTCCTGGAATGGCACAAATGCAGCGAAGCCTCTGGTCCACGGGCTGCTCCTTGGCTCCTCAAACAGCAGGGATATGAGGGGATTAAATTATCTGATTATTTTATATAAAAGGTGCTGCCGCTCTGGCTGTGTGAGTGGAGGCAGCTCCAGTTCCAGCTCCAGCGTGGAGAGGGGCTGCTGCCCATGGAATGTGCTCAGGGGGGTGTCGGGCGCTCTGGCTCCCAGCAGGGACCTGATCCCAACGCCTGTGGCATCCTCTGGATGCGCTCAGGTGCGTTCTGCAGAGACCTGCAACACTTTCAGCCCAACAGGGCGATACTCCAGGAGATTTCTGTCCTTCCACCAGAAGTTCCTGGCTTAAGGGGCTGTTGTGGGATTAAGTCAATTATCCCGTGCCAAAGGCAGGTGACAGACTGTGCTGATTCTTGTGGGCTCCTTCCAATTCAGGACACTTCGTATGGAGCACTATTTCCATCTTTGAAAAGGTATCCAGAACCAAAATGCTGAGGCTGCAAGTGCAGGAACCCTGGAGATTTGCCAGGAGAAATGCACATTTTTCAGATGATCGTTTCCCACACTTATTTAAAAAAAAAAACCAGCACGACCTTGTAATCACAAATGAGTTGTACAATGAATGCAGTGGAAATTATTTTTTCCAGTGCACTTGGAAGCTGCAGGAGTTGTGTTCAAAGGAGAGCAGAGCTACCTGAGCAGGGCCATTCATCCCTGTGGTTTTCTTGGAGACTTTAATACCCTGTATTTAGTCTCTCTGGCAGTAACTTATTTTTAAGAGGTTAAGAGCTCATTAAGATAAGGTGGAGTGAAAGATGGAGCACGTTGGGAGGGAACTTTATCCATAAACTAATTTAGAGCTCAGTCACATGGCAGCCAGGCCCAGCTTTGCTCACACAGCACACGATAATGACACGTTTCAGGACTGCAGCTGAGAACAAATCTGACAGATCTGTGCACCGTGCAGTCGCGTTTGCTAATGTTGGTTTTAAAACAGCAAAAAAATCGATCCCACTTAGAAATGTTTTCTTGGGGAAGCTGTGAATCTGCCTCAGGATTGCCTGGTAATGGATCTGGGCATGCAGGCAGCAGGAGCTGGTGCTGGTGGCCACCTGGTCCCTGCACTGTGGGCAATTCCTGATGCTGCTCCAGCTCTGGGTCAGCTGTCCTGGATGCTCCCAGTGTGGGAACTTCTGTCAGGCTTCCAAGTGAGAGTAGGGACATGGAGCAGCCATAACCTTGGCTGGAGATCAGGCAGAAGTCACCCTGCAGCTCTCTTTGAGTGTGGCCAGGGAAGGGAACTGAGCTGGGAAGGGGCTGGAGAATTCCTGAGGGAGCTGGGAAGGGGCTCAGGCTGGAGCAAAGGAGGATCCCGAGGGATCTTTTCCCTCTCTGGAATTGCCTGGCAGGAGGGGCAGCCGGGGGGGTCGGGCTCTGCTCCCAGGGACCAGGGCCTGGAGCAGAGGGAACGGCCTCGGGCTGGGCATGGGGAGCTCAGGGGGGATATGGGGGGAAATTTTTTGACAGAAAGGATTGCCCAGCCCAGGGCAGAGGTGGAGTCCCCATCCCTGGAGGGATCCCAAAGCCCTGTGGATGTGGCACTTGGGGACATGGGTCAGGGTGGCCTTGGAAGTGCTGGGAATGCTTGGACTGGATGATCTTGGAGGTCTTTTCCAACCTTACCAATTCCACGATGCTGTGATCGTGTCTCCAGGCAGAGATGAGGGGATTGCTCAGGGTTAAGGAGTTGTTTGGCCATACCTGGGCTTGGACAGGTCACAGAGCTGCTTTCCCCTGTGCCCCCCTGTGCCAGTGAAGGTGCCCTCCCTGGATCCCACTCCCTTTCCTGGGGGTGATAAGGTGTGCCTGGCAAAACTCTCTCTCTGAGGGATTTTGGAACATGCTCTCTCCAAGTCTGAATTTGATAATGTCTTGCTGTGCTGCAAGACATCTGTTTGAGGGGGTTTTTGGAGAGGACTCTGAGATTGCTTCCCACAGTGATGAGTGAAGGGAAAGAAGCTTCCATAGGTGTTCTGCTGGCTGAGTTCCTGCTGGAACAATTATTTCAGTGCTTCTGGGATTTCATTATGGTGTGTAATTAGTGGAGGTGGCAGGAAAATTTGAGCCTGGGATAAGCAGGATTTTATCACTTTAGATCTTAATAAATCAATATTCCGAGGTTTAATGTTTGGAAGGGGCTCTGAGGTGTGGGTCTGAGCTGGGGCAGTCGCCAGCAGCAATTCTGGGTCTGTTCCTCGGAGAAAAAGGCAAAATAATTCCAGTGAGGGAGCAGAGCTCCCTCTCTGTACTTTATAATCATCACACATTAAGAATTCACACGCTGACAGCTAAAACAGCTCCGCCAAATTGGGACAGCTGGGTATGTGTCCAACCCCTGTGATCCTTCCTCCTGTCTCTAGTTCACTTCTTAAAATACAGGTTTACGTAACAGGTCACATTTTTTATTTTTTATTTTTTTTTTCTTTCTCCCCAAAAGTTCCCAAATCTTTCTAACTTGTTGGAGAGGTTTCTGAACTTCCAGAATATCTCTGGAGAAACGCTGCAGATCGAGGGGTGATGAGATTGCTCTGAACTCACACGTTCCTGTGGTACCAGGGGGACCTTCTGCACAGTCCCTGTCAGGGAATCGCTGTGGTTGTCACTGCAGAGCTGGGCCTGGGAGCTGATCAAGTTCGGGAAACACAATTCCCTTCAAAAGCAGAGGAAACAAAACTCTCCTCTTCTGCTTTGCTATTTTGCTGCCGGTGTTTCAGTTCTCTTCTCTTCCAGGGAATTAATTTTGCTGTAGCTAAATGCAACACCTCCTCTGGAATGCCAGGCAGAGGGGGAATACTGCAGCACGTTTTCGGCTTGAAAACAAAATAATTGCTTTAAAAATAGCCTTATATTTCTTCATTTTATGACGTGCTCTCTTTAGACTTGATAATCATCCTTTCTTGTACTCGAGATACCTTCCCTCCCCACACCCACTCTCTCCTATCCCCCTGAAATTCGGGAGGAATGGGAGAAGATCTCTCCGGCAGCTTTATTTCCAACACCAGCATGGGAGATGGAGGCAGCCGGTCCTACAAAGGGTTTGGGGGCAGAGGTTTTTAACGTTTTTAATGAGATTTTAATCTCTTTCAGAACCACTTTGGTCTTTGCAGCCAGGTTTGGACGATCCCTTCTCCAGTGACCGCAGGAGTTTGCAACTCCTGGAGCAAACAGTGGGGAAGGAGCAGGTCCACAGGACTGGCCCTGTGTGGTTTTTCCTTTGAGGCCTTTAAAAATGGGCATTTTCATTTGAAAAATAAACCCCAAAGCCCAACTGTTCTCCGTGGGTGCAGAGGTGTGGGGAGCTGGGAATGAAAGGAACACGAGGCACTCCGAGGGATGCGATCAGATAATAAAAATGAAGAGTTTTGGCTGAAGCCAGGCTGACAGTTTCGAGCTAACCTGGCTTTCTCCAGCATACCTCAGGAATGACAAACGGGGAGAGCAGGTGGAAACAAATCCATCCAGCTGCCACAGCCGAGGGGAAGTTGGAAGGAGCCTGCATCCAGCAGGTCCCTGCACGTCACGGGGAAAAGCGGCTGCTTGTTCACAGTGCAGTGGTGAAAAGCCCATATTTTCTTAATGCCTTTTTAATGAAAAAAAAAAAAAAAATCAGATGCAGGAGAACTTTCTCATTCCTTCTGTTTTTAGCTCGGCTCTCAAATGTTTCTGAGTTATCTGAGAGCTCTCTGTAATGCTGGGCAATTCAGAAAGAGAGGAGGCCCACTTGGAAAAATCTGTTTTGGGGAAGGTAAAGGCTTTTGTTTGGCTCTGAATGACTTTTGCAAAGGGAGTTCATTCTTTACATTCTGTTCTTTGTTGTGGCTCTGCTGAGTTATGAGTAAACAAAACACTTAATGCCTGTTTCTGTGTAGGATTTGATGAGGATGACGTGCAGAGTTTGGAGGGTAACTTGCAGCTTTTGGGGTGAATAAAAAAACGAGGCTGGAGAGTGGTGAATTCTTCTTGCTGGGGAACAGCAGATTGTGCAAGAGTTCTCAAAAAAAAGATAAAAAAAGGAGGGGGATCAGTAATGATTCTGTGTGTTTGCTGTCTTGAGAAACGGGCTGGGAATGAACTGTTCCCTGCTTCGGGCTCTGGTTAAACAAACCCTTCTCCTGGATATTTTCATCCCACTTTCAAGAGAAATTTTCCCATCCTACTCAAGAGCATCAAAATCCAAAAGAAGGGTGAGGAAGATGCTGTGAATTCAAAATCACGTGAAATATTGAGAATAATTCCAGTTAATTATTAACTTTTCTGTAGTCCCTGGCCTGTCCTTGCTGCTGGCACAGAGAGCAGGGCTCGGGGAAGCACCTCCTTGGTTTTCCCCCTGGATTCCTCGTGGCACAGGCTCTGTGCAGGTGATTCCCTGTTCCCTCCTGCAGGAAATCACCCCCAGTCATGGCTACTCCTGTGCATTTGGTGCTGTGATTCACACAAATCTATTACAGAGCAATTTGCTTTCTCTATCAAAAATCAGAGACAGCCAGAGAGAGAGGAAGGGATTTTTTGGGAGTCCAGAGAATTTTCCTTCCTCTCCGTTTCTTACTGTGAGCAATAACTTGAAGGCTTCCCTTGAAAACTTTTGGTAGATGATTCCAACTCTTAAAGGTATTATAGAACCTCACAGAAATTAAACTTTTTTTTCTTCACGGGGATAGTGTCTGTTCAATGAATAATATTTCATTGTTCATATAAAATTCTGAGATTTTTGCAGGAAAAAAAATCTCTGTTTTTTTCCTAATGGGAGCTACTGAGCTGGGAATGAGAAGTGTGGCCTTGAGGTCTGGTGATTAAAGGGAGCTTTAAATGTGTGAAACATTTCTCACATTAAAAGTCTGTACAGGGAGAACAGTTAATACCACAATTAACCTTTGATAAAATGCCTATGATAGCCTATGCTATTTGATTGGATTTATTATATTGCATATATAATATAATAAATAAAATTAATATAATATATTATCGATTTCTTTTAATAAATCCAAGTCAGGGACACACATCACTATAGGAGCAGCATCAGAAAAACAACCATAAGAAATTAAGCTGAGGTTTTTTGTCATTTGATTCTGTGTCTTATTTAAATCTGGTCACAGATCTCAGTTGAACATTTCAGTGGTGGTGGCAAAGAGCTCAAGGGGGAGAAAAATTTTGAAGGATAATCGAAATTATAACTGAGCATCCTGTCCAGGCCTGGGATTTCCAACGTGAGAAGGATCTGGAGCAGCTGGAGCAAATCCAGAGGAGGCCACGGAGCTGCTCCAGGGCTGCTGGAGCCCCTCTGGAGCCAGCCTGTGAGCGCTGGGGGTGCTCCCCTGGAGAGGAGAAGGATCCAGGGGGACCTCAGAGCCTCTTCCAAGGCCTGAAGGGGCTCCAGGAGAGCTGGAGAGGGACTGGGGACAAGGGATGGAGGGACAGGACCCAGGGAATGGCTCCCACTGCCAGAGGGCAGGGCTGGGTGGGATATTGAGAAGGAATTCCTGGCTGGGAGGGTGGGCAGGCCCTGGCACAGGTTATGCCATGGATGCCTCTGGATCCCTGGAAGTGTCCAGAACCAGGTTGGAGCAGCCTGGGACAGTGGAAGGTGTCCAGTTCCCAGGTGGAACTTTGGATCTTTCATGTCCCTTCCTACCCAAAGCAGTCTGGGGTTTTATTCCTGTGGTTTCTTTGGCAGCCACATCACCCAGCTTTGGATGGAACAAGCCACCTCAGCACTTTGTGCTGGAACTGGACATCAGCTCCTTTTGTCTTTAGTGAGGAATTTTCCCTTCTCTCTTAGTGGCCTGCAAGATCCCAACTATCCAGGCACAATCATTTCAGCTATTTCTGGAGGGGGTCCCTTGTAGTGAATTCCAAGCTGCTTTGAACAGAGGAATAAATTAGGGCACATCTATGGGATAATGCTCTGAAATACTGAAGACAGAGGGGGAATTTCTCCAGGACAAACACTGATCCATGTCAATTCCATATGAGCAGAGCTGAGACAGCGGAGCTGAGCGATCCCAGCACTGTGCAGAGTCAGAAAAGTAAACAGGAGACTCAGGAGAACAGGCTCTGGGAGCCCAGGGGAGCTCCAAGAAGGAGCTTTGGAATGACAACAACAACAACAACAAAATCAAGAGTTCCGCGTCAGCCTGGCAGAATCTCCGGCGTCATCCGTAAAGGGAGCTCATCTGCCAGAGCCTGCTGCCAATCCCCACATTTCCCTGCCTTCACAAGTCACAAGTGTGCAGCTGGGAGGCTACTGAATTTCATCACCGTGCACTGGCAGCTCGGGAATTTGTCAGCAGGCCTTTCCAGCCCGGGAATATCTGCACAGCCATGGATGGGGCCTGTTGGATGTGCTCGGTCCGGTCGGCGAGCGCTGAGCAGGAATCTCTGCTGCACTGCAGGGAAAGGAGCTAAACCACATTATTTTCTTACTGGTTTGCTTTTATNGTGGAAGGTGTCCAGTTCCCAGGTGGAACTTTGGATCTTTCATGTCCCTTCCTACCCAAAGCAGTCTGGGGTTTTATTCCTGTGGTTTCTTTGGCAGCCACATCACCCAGCTTTGGATGGAACAAGCCACCTCAGCACTTTGTGCTGGAACTGGACATCAGCTCCTTTTGTCTTTAGTGAGGAATTTTCCCTTCTCTCTTAGTGGCCTGCAAGATCCCAACTATCCAGGCACAATCATTCCAGCTATTTCTGGAGGGGGTCCCTTGTAGTGAATTCCAAGCTGCTTTGAACAGAGGAATAAATTAGGGCACATCTATGGGATAATGCTCTGAAATACTGAAGACAGAGGGGGAATTTCTCCAGGACAAACACTGATCCATGTCAATTCCATATGAGCAGAGCTGAGACAGCGGAGCTGAGCGATCCCAGCACTGTGCAGAGTCAGAAAAGTAAACAGGAGACTCAGGAGAACAGGCTCTGGGAGCCCAGGGGAGCTCCAAGAAGGAGCTTTGGAATGACAACAACAACAACAACAAAATCAAGAGTTCCGCGTCAGCCTGGCAGAATCTCCGGCGTCATCCGTAAAGGGAGCTCATCTGCCAGAGCCTGCTGCCAATCCCCACATTTCCCTGCCTTCACAAGTCACAAGTGTGCAGCTGGGAGGCTACTGAATTTCATCACCGTGCACTGGCAGCTCGGGAATTTGTCAGCAGGCCTTTCCAGCCCGGGAATATCTGCACAGCCATGGATGGGGCCTGTTGGATGTGCTCGGTCCGGTCGGCGAGCGCTGAGCAGGAATCTCTGCTGCACTGCAGGGAAAGGAGCTAAACCACATTATTTTCTTACTGGTTTGCTTTTATATCTGGATCTTTGAGAGGTCTCGATTGTGACTGGAACTTCATTGTGAAAAATAGTTGGATGTGTATATAGATATGTCTNCCTTCCAACCCAAACCAATCCATGTTTCTCTGATGATTCTATACAGAAATAGGGGAACATCATCCACTCACATCACTGTTATTTTCTGTTTTTTGTTTTTTTTTCTGCCTAGCTCCAAACAAGTCTTTTTTCCCACCATGCAATTCCTGAATGCCAAAATCTTGTTGATCTATTACTCAATTGATTTTTTTTTAAATATCATTGAAGCATTCTAGAAATACAACAGCAATGATTTCTCTTGTACATTATTTCCTTTTTTCTTTGCATTTCTAGACCTGTGTAAAGTAAGGAAGCGTTGCTTTGATAAATAGAGGAAGCAAAATATCTGTTTAAAGTAGTTTGCTGAAGACCACATAGGAAATCTCATTTTTAGCAATGGTCTGTGGACTCATCTCTCTTTAACTGAGCATTCAAGAAATTCTGGGCAGAATTGTGCCTTAAAGGCACAGCTCTGAAGCGCTATCTGTGTGGAAGAAAGGGAGACCTAAGAACAAAAAAGTCTTTTTCATTTGGAGTTCATTTTGTAATATCTGGGAAGCACATTTTGCAGTGGGAAAGCTGCCAAAAGCCTGGCTGTGTAGTAAATAAACATTTTGGGGAAAAGCTGGCTGAGAGAAGATGGCTGGTGAAGGAAGATCTTGAATGTCTGGTTATTCATTTCTTTATTCACTTGAATTCTGACTTTGTTATCTGTGTGGTGGACAATTGGCAGGTTTGTCCTCCTGGATCCCTGGAAGTGTCCAAGGCCAGGCTGGATGGGGCTTGGAGCACCCTGGGATAGTCGAAGGTGTCCCTGCTTGTGACCAGGGGCGAGACTGGATGACATTTATGGTCCCTTCCAACCCAAACCATTGTACCAAAACCAAATTAACCAATATCGTGCCATGGCTGCGGGTGCAGACTCCTCCTGCTCTGAAGTGTGGCCTGGGGAAGCCCCATCGCACAGGCAGAGAGCAGCAAATCCCAGGGTGTTGCTGTCTCCTCCAACACCCAGATCCTGCTGAGTGGGATCTGCTTCAGGAGTGGAATTGTCACACACAAAGGGGAAAAAAAGTGGCTTTTTAGGTTAAAAGGATCACAAAAACCTGTCTTGGGATAGGTCGGACCCCTATATCTGCTATGCTCCGTGGATATTTGGGATTCTGATGACAAAAGGAGGATGCCAGGACCTTCCCAGGCTTGTGCTCTGGGTTGAATTAAGAGCAATGACTTCCCTCAGTTTGATCAAGCTGTGCCTTACGGTGCTGGACCCCACTTGGCAAAGCTCCTGCTGCAGTAACTGCTGGGGTTCCACTGCTGCCTTCGTCCCACCCGCCCTGCTGGGGAGCACAGAGTCTCTCCGAGGGCTGCCCCGAAGGAGCCTCAGCCCAGCACGGAGGGGCTGAGGGGCTAAAGAAGGCACAGATTTGGAGCTGGGCTTTTCCCAGCCTCTCGCAAGCCGAGGCTGCTGGAGCTGGGAGCTGATTCAAGCACGGGATTGTTCGTCCGGCGCTGAAATCCCCGCAGCGCCTGGGAGCAGCAGAGCTCTGCTCGCCAAATCTTATTTCACTCTCCTCACCAGCTCGGGGAAGACAAAGCTAAAATCCTTTCGCTGGCCACAAATAAATAAGTAAATAAATAAACAAACTCGGGGAGTTCAAGTATGTGTGGCACCCTGCCTTCCCTGGGCAGGCAGTGAAAACAAACGAAGCAGCTTTTCCCCCCCTCCTGCTGCAGAACTTTGCCAATTGTTACTGGAGTAGGGATAGTAGCACATGCCCGCTCCAAAATGTGATACCCTTTGGGGTCTTGGAGATGAGCTCCTCTGAAGGGCTTTTTTTTATTTCGGCTGCCTGACAAGGTTTTTGGCTCCACTTCAGTCTGGTAAGGAGACAGCTGCTCAACTTCTGACACAAATGAAGAAAATTGATGAGATGCTATCTCCAAAATTCCCTTTTTCCTGGCAGGCACTTCTAGGCTGAGTGCTAGGAGTCACTCAAAGGTTTGGGATTTTTTTTTTTTTTTAAACCTTAGTTAGGGCAGGATTTGGGGTTTGCTTTGTTGGCTGGGCTGTTTCTAATAATGCTCAACCAGTGCTTAGAAACTGAATCTTTGGGAACATGAACAAGGATCACAGAATTTGCACTTCCACTTCCACAGCTTGTTTGCTGTTGTGTATACTGAGTTATATCCACGGGTTTGCATAACTCTGAGCAATTTATTTATCTCTGTTTGTTGTGGAAATGACAGAATCTCGGGGGGACCCTGTAAGGAGGGTCTTCCTGGGGTGTTTCTGTGAGTCTGGGTTTTCCCAGGGTATTTCTTTTAGGAGGGTGGAGATGTGGTTGTGTGACCAAGAGGAATAATGTCAGTAGCTCCCAGAATTTTTGTGCCCACTGTGAAATTCCTCTGTTCCTCTCTCGAGTGGGGGAGCCTGGAGATGCTCTTAGGATTCTGAAGGCCACTCATTACAGGGAAAATGTGTTTATTTTTCAGCTGGGCACAAAGGAAACTCCTTTTATTCTGCTTCACTGCCATGGTTTTCCTGCTCCTCAGGATAACAAAACTACATATTCCATGTTCCTCTTGAACTATTTCCTCAGAGTTTCATTTACAAAAGACCTCAGCTGTGTAAAGTGCACCTTCAGTCCTGTCTGGCTAAAACAGCATTAAATTTATTGCATTGCTGTCCTGTTCCATTAGAAACAAACCCCTGTGCTAGTCCAGCTTTAGACTTTATGTCACTTCACGATTATCTTTATTGTGGCAAAGGCTTTGGGTTTGACACACGGTTTGCTGTTCCTTTTTAAACCTCCCTGGAAAAGCAGCCATGGAAAGCTCTGAATAATGCACATGACATATGCTGCCTGTCTCTCAGAGGGAACTGAAGAACCTGACAGCAATTTGCATTTTTGGAGCTGCAGAAGAGATGCAGGAAACTTTAGGCAGGAGTTTTTGGGACTCTGAGGTGAAACCAAGAAGAGGAGTTCAGAGAGGGTCCAGCAGAGGTGGGAATTGGATGGAAGCTCTCTGAAATGAAATACAATCCAGTTGATGTCACTGTAAGTTCATAAAGACATCGTTTTCCTTGGGATGGCAAAACTTGGGTCCCTTTTGGCAAACACAGAGGAACAGGCAGAGGATCTCCTGGTTGTCCACAGAGGGAAATGCTAATAATGGTGGGGCTATTGATTTTTCATGTCAGTAAATGATGGCTTAGTGCTCACCCGAGCTCTGTTTTCTTTCTTAGAGGTGGAATTATTAATTAGCATCAATATTCATTACTCTCTACTGTTGGTATTTAGCATTCTCTGAAGCCTTGTGGGAGATGGGTGCTTCCTTTGCAGCAGCTGGAAGTAGAACACACAGTGGTAAAAATGGTAAAAATTTGGTTATTTAAAATTGGTAGAAAAGCCTTAAGCAAGTATCATGGAATCGTGGAATGGTTTGGGTTGGAAAGGACCTTAAAGCCCATCCAGTGCCACCCCTGCCATGGGCAGGGACACCTCCCATCATTCCAAATTGCTCCAAGCCCCATCCAGCCTGGCCTTGGGCACTTCCAGGGATTCAGGGGCAGCCCCAGCTTCTCTGGACACCCTGTGCCAGGGCCTCCCCACCCTCACAGGGAACAATTCCTTCCCAATATCAAATTTTGTATTGAAGCCTGGCTGTTATTAATCCAGTATTTTGTACAGGTAACCAGACGCTGATGATCAGCTCTGGGAGAAGATTAAATAACAAATTAAGTGAGGTTTGGGTTTTGGGTTTTCTTAATAAAAAAAGTTAGTTTACAAGAATCAAATACTGCACCTCCATACCCCATTTTCACTTCCATTCTTCATTGCAAACTAGTGACAGGCACAATGAAAAATTCCACTTTCCTGAGGAACTTTTGGACGAATTCTGCAGTCAGCTCATGGAATGGCATTTGGAGGTGGCTGCTCTGTGACAGCAGAGGCTGGGGGGACACTGCTGTCCCTCCCTGCCCCACCCCAACTTTGCACCCATTAGTGACTGACATGGGATATTCTTGGATTGTATTAACTGGGAGCCACTTGCGATGTTTTCATCTCAAACGGGTCCATTTTTGTTGCTGTTGTTGTTGTTGTTGTTGTGAGGTTGTTTTGTGTCCTGCTGAGCTCTCCCAGAGCGGAGGCTTCTGTTTGGAACTCGTGCAGGTGGGAGCACAGGACTCGTGCAGCAGAATTTACCTTTTTTAAAATATTCCCCCAGCTCCTTTGTCTCTTGGCAACTGCAAAAATAACTCCATCAAGAATAAACCTGCAAACAAGGGCGAAAAAGCAGAACTGTGTGAAGACATGAAATACTCTCGTTTAAATAGTGCTGGAAAGCTATTTCCTCTCCCTTTACCCTTCCAAGGCTGGAATGATGTGCTCTGATTCTTAAACACAAATCCTGACTTGCATAAATTCTGAGATTTCATCTGGGCAGAGCTGCAAATTGCTGGGATAGTAATACCTGGATATTTTATGGCACATCCTTAAGTCAATAGGCAAAAGGGTTCTGAATAAAAGCCTTAAAATTACCTCATGAATTATTAACTCTTCCCTGTATTACCTTTGAATTATAAAAGCCTGGAAAAATACGAAGGAGAATTGAAAACATCAATCTCAGGTTCTTTAAAAACGTAATACTGATCATTTGAGCAGTGTACAAATCTTGTATTAAAGATAAAGAGGAAGCCATACTTTTTTATTAACTCCAGGATATGTTCAATCCACATGATTAAAAATCTCATTACTAACTCAAGTCAGGGAAGTGATTTATTGCTGAAACAAAATAGGAGGTGTTTTGCTGCCCAAAGCTGTATTTATGGTGAAAAAACCCTCTTGATTTGTATCTCCTTTTCTGGATTAGGTATTTCTAAGGGTGGATTGGGTTTTCCTGGGAATGATGGAGTTTCACTCCAGCCTGCAGCTTAAACACTACTACCTTAAGAGGGAAAGCCTGAAGTAAAATTATAGGTACCAAGAGATACATTTTTCCTCTAGTAAATTCAGATGGAGCAAATGATTTTGTCTGATTAGGTAATAGGATGTGCAGAAAAAAAAAAAAAAATCAGGATTTTATACATAGTTACCATTCAAGTGGAGCTAATTCTGTAAAGCAAGTGTAGATATTTTAGGGCTTCTCTGTGTATAACATATACTAATATTTCCTGATCACTATAGTAGGGATGTACTGTTCTAAAGGAGCCCTTGAAGTCTGATTTTACAATGATAAAAAAAATGTCAACCCAACGACATTTTTTTCCCAGAAATACCATCTTAATTTTGGAGATACATCTACAGAGCACAGATAATACTGTTGTCCTGCTATACCTGAAGCTGGTCAAATATTTTGCGTTGTGTTAGGCAGCTCTATGGGTGAATTGTACTCAATGTCTTAAACATTGAGTTATGCCCAGCACAAGTTCCGGGACTATTTATATTCCGCCCTACAATGTAAAATGGAGATAATACTGAATTTATTTACGTCACAGCAGCTGTGGAGAAACTGGGTTAGACACACTTGCATAGAAAGACAAGACATTAAATGGTGCCATCAATTCCTGCAAGCCAGCAGAAATAGCTTTTCTCTTCCTGATAACCAAGCCTGGATGGCTCCCAAGGCTGAGTGCGAGCTTTGCACATCCCACAGGAAGTTTGGATTCTCTCCTGCGCCGTGGGTGGAAAATGCCTGGTATTATGGTGACAGGTGCAATAGGTATTGAAACGTAAACCTTTCCCTGCTCCTGGGGAACATATTGCCAGTCCTGGGCTCTGCTCCAGAGGGGTGTTTTGGGAGAAATTACAGATCCTGAGGTAGAGAAACAGTTCTGGAAATAGGTTGCCTTCAAAAAAATTGGCAGCTTTTCAGCCGTTCAGAATGTTGGGAGCGGGAGGAGATGGAGCTGGGAGGCTGGGGGAGCGGTGGAAGGATGGATGCAAAGGCGTGGCAGAGGTCTGGCGCCCGGACGTCGCGGTCGCTCGTGGAGGGGTCTCGAGGCGGTCGGCAAATCCGCCATAAGCGGGGTTTGCTGGGAGCCTGGACTCGGCTCCCTCGCTGTATTTCCCCCCGGGTTCTGGGCTTGGTGCACTGAGCAGCTTGCACTCACCAGCCTCAGAACGGCAACTGTTAAAATACAGCCAAGGGAGCGAGAGTGTCCCGACGATGCCAGCGGAGAGCCGCTGTAGAACGCCGTGCGCGTGAGGCGGGAAAGTGCTGAGGGGCCTTCTTCCAGAGGTGGGGTGGAAAAGCTGTTTTCTAGTGAGAAACGTGGAATCATGGAATGGTTTGGGTTGGAAGAGACCTTAAAGGTCAGCCAGTACCACCTCCTGCCGTGGGCAAGGACACCTTCCACCGTCCCAGGTTGTTCCAAGCCCTGTCCAGCCTGGCCTTGGACACTTCCAGGGATCCAGGGGCAGCCAGATATTCTCTGGAATATCTGAAGGGGGCCATCTTCAGCTTCCAGAAAGCCTAGGCATTCCAGGGACATGTCAGCAGGCACAGCACTGTCAGCATGTCCCTCAGACTTCGTTCTCTGTGAAGGAAATGTTCTCTCCTCAGTAACTGTTGTCTGTGAATTTGCAGCCTTAAATCTGCCGTGCAAATGTGCCTTCAGCTTGAGAAGTTCTGGGATGTCAGGAGTTAGAGGTGGGGTTCACCTCCTGCCTGTGTTTGGCCTGTGCTACTTAAGCCGTGTGACTGTGTTAGGAGGAGCAGAGCAAGAAAAATGCCCCCAAACCATCTTTTAAAAAATCTCCCTTAAATCTATCTCCAAAGCGGGCTTTGTTGTCATAGCTATGGCAGTCGAGGGAAGCTCCTCAAGAGAACAAGTTTCTCTTGGAAATATGCTTTCCTTTCTTCTTTCCTCCTCTATTTGCACATGAGTGCTGTTTTCATTCCCATCTGGAAGGTACCATCTCCCTCTGAAATCTCCCTGTGGTGGCTGTACAACAGCACCAAAACAGGTGATAACAAACCCATCAGCATCTGATGGTGATTAATAAGGAGCACTCAAGATCCTGCTTCCTCACTGGAGGAATTTCTGCCTGTAAATCCATTACACACCAATATCTGCTCAGCCTGAATCTTCCAGGATTTCTCCAGCTTTCAAAGGAGTGGTTTAGGTTGGGTTGGGAGTGTCGTGTCCATGTTTCTGTGCTTGGGGAGGCACATTGGAGACCCCCAGCACCAATATTTTGCTTCATTGGGATGCTGCTGTTGGATGTCAGTGCTCACTAATGCAAACAGGTTGTGACATTCCTTGTGTCACGTTGAGAATGAAGAAACATGAATTAGACAAGATGAATTTTAAAAAAAAATATGCTAATGTATATGATAAATGGGATAACTGCTCAGTTTGGAGCTTATATGGATTTTGTTTTTCAGGAATATGCTTTGCAACTCACAGCCTGAATTCCTGCAACCTGGGTTTCATCAGACCCTGATTTTTCTCTTCATAAATCCTTGGAGAGTTAGCATTTGTGATTTGGCTGTAACGTAAATTTATCGTGCAGGTTATTGGAATATCCGATTTGGAAAATCTGAGGGAAAGACAACAGCTTGAAAAAGGAATGGGAAAATCACAGAGCTAAATAGGCACCCAAATAGTCTGTCTAACAACTATCAAAGTGATAAGTTTGGATTAGGGTCTAATTTACAGCTTCTATATATTGTAACTTTTCCCGTGGAACACCAAGTCGATGTCAATGATTTGACACTGCTTTCAAAAAGTACAATTACAGTATATTCCACAGAAGAGTTACGTTTCACAGGAGCCCTTTGTTAGACTTGGCAATAAGTTTGACACAGCTTGGTTCAGAGCTGAGTGTTTCACATTTTCCCCCAAAAACACAGCTCAATAAGATGCTCAGAAGACAAAAAGTTCATCTATGAAAACAGAATTTAGTTGTATTTATTTGTGTTCTTGTGCCTGCCTGTATTTTATGTGGAGAGATTGGGAAGTATGGAAAGTTTTCCAGGATGAGGCTGGAATATGTGCCAGACCTGCAGAGGTGCATCTCTGATAGGTGTGTGATAACTCAAGAAACACCACAAATACCCTAAAAGCAGAGCTGTGAAGAAGAGCGTGGTGGTGAAAGGGAATTAAAACGTGTATTTTTGTGAACGTCTGCGTCGTGTGAGAACAGATCCCTTCAGATCTGGCCTCTTTGTGGGGAGTGCTGTGAGAAGGACTCTTTGTTCAGCCTTTACCTGGTGGCTTCTCAAATATCCCTGTGGCTTTTCAGGCTGGGTTTGTGTCTTGGTATGAACCCCGGGGCTATGGATGGTTCTTGCTTTCACCTCTTCCCATGCCAGCACAATTCCTTCCTGAAACCAGGGCTGGGAAAAGCAAAGACTGAAATGAAAGACAATCTAGATCATGTATATAAAATCCTATATTATAGAGGGTCTTCCTGCTGTGTTCTTCACCCCAAATGTGCTTCTTGGGGGACAACCACAGGGAAATGTTCACATTCTGTTACAGAAATGAAGCATGGGGCCATGAAGGGCCTTATCCTGACCATGGCAAAAGAAGGCTTCTATTTTAAAAAAAACACTTAAATATGGAAATAAGGCCTCCTTTGGAGAGTTTAAGCAGATTAAGCTTAAGGTAACTCCTGGTATTTCTTATGGAAAACTTGACATCTTCAACTCCTCTACTTTAGCTGAAGGCTCTAAACCTGCTCAAACCCACCACTGGTGATTAATTAATGTGTAGGAAATGCTCACGTATCTTCCAGCCTATGTTCTCAGGTAGTTTGTGGATGTAAGGATTTGTGTAGTATTCCAGATTCTCCTGGCAGCACCTTTTCCCTCTCCAGTTTAATACTGGGAGTAGAAGGATGATGAGAGCTGCATTTTAATTCCTCTATTTTGGTGATGAAAACCTCCTGATGGTCAGGACATTCCCCACAGCTCTGGAGAATCCCTCTCGTGTGACATGGGACTGAACTGACATAAAAGGGGAAAAAAGTCACAAACACAAGACTCTTCATGAAACATCACTCCAGAGTGTTTTTTAGGCATCTGAACACAAAACTTGGATGATGTTGAGCTCCAGGTTCAGCTGGGAGAGGTGATGTTGTGCAATGTGGCAGCTGAGTTACCACACGTGGTCAGTCCTCTACTGCTCCCTGCCCCACTTTTGGGAATCCCACAACCTGCCTGACAGCAGGCATTTTAGGAATTCTAAAGTAAATCCAAAAGGACCAGCTCATCTGGTCCTTTTGGATTTACTGCCCTAAAAGTGATACCATATTTTGACAGATGGTGTCAGCTTCGCCACAGATCTAAGATGATCGCAAGAAGATATTGGCTTAAAAATACAAATTTTGGGGACAAACCAGTGAAAACAAATAATAATAATCCCTGTTAATACTATCTTCATAATAAACTCTGCTTTATTGGCTGTTATCTCCTAGTTATTTCCACACAGTTTTCAGCTCTTTGGGGTTGGTGTCTATCTCTGACTTGTTCTGAAGGAGATTTGCTGGGATGCTTCAGGAACAAAGATCCCAACCTTGCCAGGATTTACTTTAGGAATTAGGTGATTCCTTCAAATTCCCTCTGTGGCATTGCTTTGGTGAAAAGGTGCTAAAGCAGCAGCTTAATGAGGTAATTATAATTAATATTACACAGGGGTTTAGAGCCCTCAGGCAGGAGTCTCAGCACCATGGTCTAACTCTTGATTTAAGGGAACATCTTGAATACATTATTTACATCAGATATTAGACCTGCTGTGCCAGTGACTGCAAGCCAGGGGATTTATTAGCACCAGATCTATTTATTTGGAAGAAATTCTGTGTAACGAGCAAAGCTACAAACTCAGTTTGGAAATAAATAGATGTTAATATCAGATAAATGATAGATAAGTTCAGGCTAGATAAGGCTCCCGGAGAGACCAGGGCAAACGTTCTGCTGGAGATTTAATGGTAATTCAGGGATATTTTAGGATACCATCCCCAGTCTCATGACACATTGGGCTTCTGGAATCTCATTGCAGAGGTCTTCTGGGTTTTGAGATATTTCAGCTCTTCTTGTGCTCAGTGAAATGCACTTTCCTCGCTTCGTGTTCAAGTAGCTTCCAAAGCTTTAACCCTTCTTTTGTTCCTTGATGAATGAAACCATTCGTGGCTGTGAGATGGGATGGGCACAGAGATCCTCAGGTGCAGCTCTCAGCTCAAATGGGGGTTATTGAATCCAGCTGAAAAAAACTTCAGTGTTCTGCAGGTCCCCAAAACTCTTTCTGTGGAAGGAGATACTGGTTTAGTCCAGTTTTAAACATCCACTTTTTGGCTTGAATGTCTATGAAGTTCTTTGGTTTTCTCATTAATGTTTGGTGCTATTTCTACTGGCAGTATGGACAGTTTTTGAGGTAAGTCTAAGCAAGTTTTTCTCTACAACTCCTGGCAGGAGCTTGTGGTGAGGTGGGGGTCGGCCTCTTCTCTCAGGCAACCAGTGATAGGGCAAAGAGAAATATTTTCATCAGGGGAGGCCTGGGTTGGATATTAGGGAATAGTTCTTCACTGAAAAACTGGTCAGGCATTGCAGTGGGCTGCTTGAGGAAGTGGTGGAGTCACCATCCCTGGAAGTCTTCAAAAAATGAGTGCATGTGGCACTTGGTGGGTGATGTGCTTTAGTGGGAGTGTTTGACCTAAGGTTGGACTTGGTGATCTTGGGGGTGTCTTCCAACCTTAATGATTCTGTGCTGTGATATCCAAATGGATCAGCCAGTGGAATAACTGAAGGGAATATGGGAAAAGCCTGATTGTGGCAATGCTGAATCCTGATCCAGAAGGTGCCCTTACGTCTGCCACGAGGGCTGCATGAACACCTTGTAAATTCTGGATCTGGGGCTTGTGTGATAACTTTCCTGTGGATTAGGATTTTCAAACATATAAGGGATTGATTCCCCTGAAATGCTGCCAATTTGGCTTTTCTCTCTCTCCCTCCCATGGACAGGCACCTGCAGTTTTCCCTGGAGGTTGAGGAGAGTGGACTGAGTGAAGTTAGGCCTCGTATTTTGCTGGCGTTGCTGTGTTTGCTCTAAGAGTGAAAAATTCATGGCTCCAGGTGACATCAACGTGCAAAAAAGAGCAGCCTGGGCTGTGGCTGGAGCTCTCCTGACCCAGGAGCTCTCCTGCTTGGCTCATGTTCCTGAAAGCTGATGTCCCAAAGCCAGCAGAAAAACTCCTTCCATAAGCACCTGCTCCCGCTCCAGGGCTCTGCTGGAGGAGGACACAGGGACTTCCTCCTGCAGATGAGGCACAATTCACACCGTAAGGATATTTTCTGTGAGTGCTGCAGGTGAACTGAGTGGAAAACAGAGTTCTGCTGATGCTGCTGTTCTTTGCTGTGATATTGCTGCTGAAGCCAGAAATTCCTTGAGCCGTAGATGTAGGTGGGTTTTGTGAATTCAAAGGAGCTTAATTCCATGAAGGAGAAGGGAATTTGTGCATCATCTTTGTTCTGTGCCCTGGTCCTTCATCATCATATGGATCAGTAAGTTTGGGGATGAATACACTGTTCTCTCTCAGGCAGTAAAGTCAAGATTTTGGTATCAGTTTTGGTAAAGATTTTGATAAATAACTCGTGTAAATATGATCCGCGTCAAAGCCATTTTTGCTCTGCTTCTGCTTAACCCTTTAATTTATTATTATTTTTTGAAAAATCATTTCTTGCCAGCCCATGGGGGAGTGCTGCCCACCGAGCTGCAGCTAAGCAGGATTGATGGTTTGCTTCCTACCCACCCCAGTTTAATTAGGCTGTTGCTATTTCCTGCCCCTCATTACACCACTGCTGTTCCCCGACACAGCACTGGAAACAAATTATTAGCAAAGCACAGGGGAATAGAAGCTGCTAATTTGTTTTGGTCTCTGCTGGAAAATTGCAACTGTACATACTGCTTTTCAAAGTGTTTTATGGGGCCTTACACAGAGCTTGGTTATCTAGCTGCTGCTTTTAGGAGGAGCAAGCTTTGGCTGGATTATTAATTATGCACAGCTGTATATATATTAATTATATTATCACTTTCTCTTAGGACAGAGAGAGAGGTTCAGGTGGATGCAGACCAGGAGGGTTTTTGCATTGTATGACTGCACATGTGTCCCTGCAGCCACAAGGGAAAACAGGGGCATTTTTAACAGAGGTTAAGCAGCACGTGTTAAATTCAGATGCTGAGAACACGAGCTGTGATTTTAGCGTGTGGTTTCAGCTGGCTGGTGGAGCCCCAGGTCAGGGCAATGCAGCACTACAGAATTCTGGCGGGGCTTTGTTTGCCAGGAGGAAAAAAATAAACACAAAACCAGGAAGAGAAATGAATTCTGTTTGTGCCTTTCTGGTTTAGGATTTAGGAGTGGCAAGTGGAACAAATTCACAGCTGTGGGATGGGTTCAGGGTACTGGAGTGGAAGGAGGCACAGTCATAGGAGGGTGGCAAAGGCAGGGAAACAGCCAAGAAGAGACCTTGGTAGAAGGCTTACACTACTCTGAGGTCCCTGAAACTGCTCATTAATTGCATTTACAGATCCTTACACCGTTTTAAAAATTTCTGTTTGAAAGCTATCTTTTTGTCATTAAATAGTGTGAAATATTCATAGTAGTGACCCAAAGTTGCTTGGTTTATCCTCGTTACAAATGCACACTGTTCATTAGCTGTGTGGGTTTTGGGATGCTTTCTGGGGGAGGAAGAAAGTTTACTCTGAATTAACAATACCACTCTCCTCCCTCAATTTTCTGTTTCTATGCCATGAGGTTTTGTGATGTTTATTATTTTGCAAGGTTTGGGTCTCCCTAAATTTGAGGAAAAAACTGCAGACAACAACATCCAACGTGGCCTTGAATATTTCCAGGGATGGGCAATCCACCACTTCTCTGGGCAGCCTCTTTTGTTCAGTAGGATTTAATACTGATACCGGAATTCAGGTTTGAATAGGATTGCGTTTCACGTTGAGCAAAATTCTGCTTTGGTGGAGTATTTTTATAGCCTGGCGAAATCAAACCTGCGTGTGGAAGGTGGGCTGGGGAAAACTCAGTTCTTGAGCTGAAGAACCAAAGTTCTGGTGGACCAGACTGAGATCTCTTTTGAGTACTGGCATCATTACTTCTGTGCTCTCCTGATGGGTCATGCAGGGAGAGCAGGATCTCAGATTCGGTTTGAGATTCTCCAGCTTGAGATAAGGAGCAAAAACAGTACAGGAATTTACAGGAAGGGAGTGGATGATGTTTAAACATTGCTCCATCCTTCCTAGAGTGTGTGAAATGACAGCTGAGATTAAAGCAGGTCATCTCTGGTGAGTGATTTCACAATATCCCAGTTCCTGTGACCCTGTGAGATGGGGAAAGTCAGCTGCTGGCACGAGGCTGGGGAGAGAGGGTTTCGAAAGGACTTCGTGCAGCACACCCAGGCGAGGACGTTCTTCGAGAGCCTCTGAGCTCGTGCTGTTTACAAAAAACCCCTTTTTCTCCAGAAATGCGAGTCAGCCAGAGTGTGCTTGGAAGCTCTGGGGCTGGATCCCTGCCTGGGGTGTGTGGGACGGAGGGGAATCAGTCCCACAGGCTGTGGTATTTCATCCCTGAGTGGCTGCTGGAACACTGTTCCTTCCTGTGACTTCTGTCCTGGATCGTTCTGGGGGAGCTGATTCCGGGGGGTTGTGGCCTCAGAGGGGACAGAAGAAATGCAACCATTTCCTGCAGGGAAGGAATTCTTTCTGGGCTGTGACAAGTCAAATAATAACAGCGGCATTAATGACAGGCCAAATTTATGTTTGCAGGCCTTCCTACCTGTTTTTGTGTTAAAAAAATTACAAGTAAGAAGTTTTCTGGTTCCTTGTGCAGGTGGATGTGGGACTGAGCTGCCTTCCAACACCACTGGGATTTTTTTTTTTTTCCTCAGATGTGGAAAATCCAGAAATGTTTCCCCTTTTGTAGGGGGACTTTGCGTCTTAGAGGGCTTAAGGGGAGTTCTGTCAGCTGTTCTTGAGCTAAGTATTAATACTTGATTCTTCCCTGTGAGGGTGGTGAGGCCCTGGCACAGGCTGCTCAGGAAAGCTGTGGCTGGAAGTGGCCAAGGCCAGGCTGGATGGGGCTGGGAGCAGCCTGGGACATTGGGATGGAATGTGGACACATGGAACCTGTCCCTGCCCATGGCTGGAGGTTTGGAACGAGGGGATCTGCGAGGTCCCATCCAACCCAACCCATCCATGATTCTAATCTGTGTTTCTCATTACAACACCTCAGCCATGACCAGGGGACTCCAGGGACCCCAGTGCAACCTCTGCCTCACTTGTGAAAGCTCCTTTGCCCTGGAAATGCCTCAGGGACCTCCTTTATCCCACTAAGTGCTTTAGAAACCAGGAAATCTCCAGAATCAGCCACGAAAGAATTTTTTTTGTTGTTGTCTTAGAACAGCATCACCTTGCAGAAACTTTGCGAACAAACTCAGAAGTTGCTGTGTTCTAGATCTACAGTCATGGCAAACAATAGCATTAGGAGGGGAAAAACAGCAGAAGGGATACATTTTTCATTTTAAATTATACCCAGCTTTCTTAAAGCAAATTAAATTGCACTTAACCAAAGAATACAGATAACAGTATTAAGCACAATAGAACATTTTAATTACTAAGAGAAACAAATGTCCATGTCTGTAGCTGTAATTAAGGGTGAGCTGTATTTGCAGTGCATTAGTGTGACTTGTATGTCTGAGATACAGTAATTGCCCCAATCCATCAGGTGCTTCAGCCTTGACATCCTGGGCATGGAGAGGCTGCATGGGAAGGCAGGAATGGGGTGAGGCTGTTTGATGGGGTGTCTGAGCAGTGATGGGGCAGAGCTGCTGTTGGTCTTCACCACAGCCCAGCTTGGGAATTCCAGCTGTGCTCCAAGCAGCTGTCCTGGGAGCCAGGAGCTCCCTGGGAGCTCTGGGTGTTTGCCATGGGTGAGCCTCCATCTCTGGAGTGTGGGATCAGGGGTTTGGGGGCTCAGGAGACACAGGGGATGGGAGACAAAGCAGTGCTTTGCTGGAACTCTCTGTCCTTCCAGTCACAGGAAGGGGTTTGGGAAGGAGGGGGTGAAGGAGAGGAAATGGCTTCAAGTTAAACCAGCAAAGGTTTAGCTTGGTTATTGGGAAAATTCCTTCATGGGAAAGGCTGTCCAGGCCTGGCCCAGCTGCCCAGGGCAGAGGTGGAGTCCCCATCCCTGGAGGAGTTTCAAAGCCCTGCGGATGGGGCACTTGGGGATATGGGGCAGTGGTGGCCTGGGCAGTGCTGGGGAATGCTTGGACTCAAAGGTCTTTTCTAACCTTAATGATTTGGTGATTCTGTGAAACAGGGACTTTGGAGAAGGTGCAGAGGGAAACCTGCAGGAATGCATAGGAAGAGCCTAAGAAGGAGGAGGCCACTCAGATTTCCCAGATTTAGTCCTTGCTCTGTTCTAAGCTCTCATTCAGAATCCCCAACAACAGGAAATCCTCAGATATGGAAAGGGCTGGGAAGAGGAAAGAAACAATTTGTTCTCCATGCCCCTTGTGATAGAACATGAGTAATGACAGCAAAAAATCACAGCAGGGAAGAGTTGGTTAAAAATGAGGGAACGGTTTTTAATATTAGGGTAGTTAATTACTGGAATTAATTCCCCCTGGAGACTGTGCAAAGTTCTTCCGTGGAGTTCACAGGGCAGCACGAGAGGAAACCTTCCTGAGGAGCACCGTGGTGGAGTTTGTTCCATCCTTGGGTGAGGTGGGTGGGCCTTGGTATCTTTGGCCACCTCGTCCAGATGGACTCCAGGGTGGACAAATCCCACTCTTTGGGGAGGTTTGTGGAAGGCAGAAATCTGTCCTGGCATGTCTGTGCTGGTCAGGCTCTGGAACCGCTGAAATGGGCTCACGAGTGACCTCCCAAAGGGAAACGAATCCAGGGGGGAAATGATTCCTGGAGGTGTAACCAGCTCCCAGCCTTTACTAGGGTTAGAAATATGTGTGATGGGCTAGTGCAGACTTAGAATCCCAGGCTGGTTTGGGTTGGAAAGGGGCTCAAAGCCACCATCAGTTCCACCCCCTGCCATGGGCAGGGACACTTCCACTGTCCCAGGCTGCTCCAAGCCCCGGCCAGCCTGGCCTGGATCAATCATCTTGAATCCATTTCCAAGCAGGGTTTTCCTCTGGCTGGAGTGAGCAGGGATGTTGTTTCGTCCACAGACCCCACTAAGATGCAGGGAACAACCTCTCCTGATGTGTAACTTTGGCCTGGTTTAGGACAGCAGCTGGGAAGGGAGAAGAGACATTTCTTACACTGCAGATCTGCTCCTGCTGCTGTGGCCTTTCAGTTACCAAAAAAGGGGGAGAGCTTTGTTAGGGAAGCTGCTGGTTAATGGTTAATTCCTGGGTCTGAATGCACGTTCCAGAGATGCCATTGCTGATGTATTTAAGCAATAAAATCCAAACGGTGATTGCAGCAGTCCTGGTGTGGTGTCACACTGCACAAGGTGAGGAATGAGTGACTTTAGTGACTGGGGAGCTCTAAATCCACTGCCTGCTCTAAGGAGATGGACTTTGAGTTAAAAAAAAAATCAGAAAAAAACCAAAAACAACAAGTAAGCCAGGTAGAAATGTCAGTTTACAGAGAGTCACTGGCAGAAATATGATTTACTTGGCAGCCAGTGAAAAAACACTATTTATGCAGAAGTGCCAGTAAGATTTGTATTGCAGGAACAATAAGTTATAGTTATTCTATAACCAAGTGATATATTTGATCACCTCATGCTGCAGTATCTGCCTAAGCAATGCAGTGCAGGAAGTTGTGTGTTGGCTTTGAGGTTCTTTCACATATGAAGTTCCTAAATGAGGTTAATAACCTTAAGATTTCAGAACTGTGTTAATCCAGATGTGCTCTGTGCAACCACACAAACAGCAACAGCAGAAAGTATTTCTTTCTTTTCTGCTTTTCCTTTGGGCCATTAAAAATGACAGTTCTAGGGTCCCTGATAGTTTTAAAGAAAGGGAATCCAAGAAGGTTTCCTACCCATCAAATGCAAGATTTAGTGGTAAAAATAATCCTATTTTATGTGGAAGAAACATAAAGGAACTAAGGAAAAGTCTTGCATGTGAGAATGATCAAATAGTTCATAAAGTCATGGAATTACAGAGTGGTTTGGGGTGGAAGGGACCTTAAAGATCATCTAGAGGAGGGGGCTCAGCTCCCCACGGGATTTGTTCCCTAAGCCTCCCTTCAGGACTGGAGAATGTCTCCTGGTTTTCCAGCTGGATTAAGCGTCGTTCTCTGGTGTACATCCCCCGATTTATTTTCAATGACTCTCTGCTTTCATTTTGAAACTTCTTGATTTTCCTGAGCTCAGAGAGAGCTGGCAGCTGTCTTGGGACATCACCCTGAGCCATGGAAATCTGGATGATTCATTTGCCTCCAAAGAGAGAGCTCAAAGCTTGAAACCCTCTTCAGACTCAGTAAAAGACGTGGATTAGGAGGATCTTGGTTTCCATCTCCCAGGGAGCTGCCAAATTCCCTTCTCCTCTCCTGTGGTTCTTATGCCTCTCTTCAGCACTGTGCATTAAATAACATGACTGATGTTTGTCATGTGTGACTTGTCCTTTTGGGCCTCTCTGGAGGCACAAATATGTGCCTTGTTTTGACTGGCTTATGTAGGGCTTTTAAATCCAAATATATTTCACTGTGGCTGTTCGAGGTAGCACATAAGACAGTGTGGGCCAGAGTGGGATTTGGCCTGGAGAGCACTTTGCTTCCAGCACTTTTTATTCCAGGCTGGGGTTAATTCCTAAAAAAACTTATTTTACAGGAGGAATCTGTCTTTGCTGTGGAGGGAGCTCATGGCTGTAGTGGCCAGTGGTGGGGCCAGAGCCAGGAGGTGCCGAGAACCCCCTGGCTGCATGTGGTGGATTTTTATTCCAGACTCTGGTGCTGTGGGAGAGCACCCAGTGCCAGGGCACCAAGGATTTCCCTGGGACATGTCTTTCAGTTTTTCTTCATAAAATTCCAGAATGTTTTGGGTTGTCCCATGGGCAGGGACACCTTCCACTGTCCCAGGCTGCTCCAAACCCTGGTGTCCAACCTGGCCTTGGACACTTCCAGGGATCCAGAGGCAGCCACAGCTTCTCTGGGAATTCCATTCCAGGGCCTCCCCATCCTCCCAGCCAGGAACTCCTTCCCAATATCCCATCCAGCCCTGCCCTCTGGCAGTGGAAGCCATTCCCTGGGTCCTCCAGCCCTTGTCCCCAGTCCCTCTCCAGCTCTCCTGGAAGAGGCCCTGAAAGTCCCTGGAAGGGCTCTGAGCTCTCCCTGGAGCCTTCTCCTCTCCAGGTGAGCACCCCCAGCTCTCCCATCATTTCCTCATAGGAAAAGAAGCAGAAATCCATTCCCACAGTGGGAAGCAAAGCTCAGGAATCAGGAAAGACTCTTCAAAGCCCCTTTTCCTGGTAACTAAACCCAGAGTGCGACTGTACCCCCAAAAATGCTGTTGATCAGAGGAAGGAAACCTGTGAAAAACTGACACCGCTCATTAGATGTACAAAAAGGTGTCACTAACACTGAGAATCTTTTCCCAGTTTTTTTTGTTTTGTTTTTTTTTTTGTTGTTTTTGGCACTTCTACTCCTGCTAGTTTATTACCCTGCTAATAGGAGCACCACTACCACCAGCACTAGAAGCACACCCAGCACCACTCAGGCTTTCTGCATCCCGTCTCTCGTTCCCTGGATAATTTACGGCCCCTGACCTCTCTCTGCGGCTCTCACGAACCATAGGATGACTTAATGGGCCTCCTGTGCAAATCATTTCTGTGAGTTCAGCATGTCTCTAATAATCAGGCCCTGTAATTTGGTTTGCTCCATTCATTGATTGCCCCAAATATGATTTTGCAAGGCGAAGCTCCCCGAGTCATAACTACAGAAATGACAGGCAGTACTTTTTTGTAATCTCCATATTTGACGCATGAAAGAAGGCTAAATTCCTGTTTGAATAAACAACATAATAAGGTTATTGAGAATAAGACCATTACTATATAAAATTATGTCTAAGTGGCAGATATAATTAACATTGGATTGTAATTACACTAATTACAAGTCACATTAAGATACTCCAGTAATGACAAAGTGAGCACCCTATAATTGAATGGAATAAGCAGGGAAACATGCTGCTCACACTAATTACCTAAATGAGCTAATATGTCTTCGGAGTGACAGTCATGCTCAGTGTTATTACACAGGCAAGACAATTTTGTAAGTTAAAAAAAAAAATCTAATTTCCTTCCTTCCTTCTCTTCAGGACCCGTTTCAAATCATCAGCAGCTTCAGAATTTCTCTCTTGAGCCAAAAATAGAGAGATCCCACAGTTCAGGCCTTTGCTAATTTTCTTCGACAAAGGACAATTTTCAGGGTTATGCTGCAATTTTTGATGTGTTCCTGCTGCTTCCAAAGTAAGACTGGGCTGTTCTGGGTTTCTTAGTGGGCTCCTTTGGCAAAGTCGAACCACTGTGATTTTTTTTTTTTTTTTCACTTGTCTAAGTATGAAGCAAACAAAATAATGTAACTTAAGCTCAGCGTGCTCTACAACATAAAACGGACTTATTTTGTTGGCTCCAGAGTAACAAATATGGCTTAGAACAGTCTGGCTCCAGTTGTGCCCTTGAGAGTGGTAAAATTTGAATTATTCAAGGCAATTAGTGGAAGCATTGCAGTGGAACTCAAATTTCAGCTCAAGCTTCTAAGAATAAAAACTAATATAAGAATAGGAATTCTCCATATTGTGGAAAAAATGCACATTACTTTTCCTTTAAACACCTCCAGCTGTCTGGGGCTGGGAGCTGGGAGGAAAAACAACCTAGCAGGCAATTTAACAATCGAAAATAGTTCGCTAAGAATTAACAAACCCACTTCACCAGATTGCCTGTGCTTCAAACCCCTCTGAATGAGGGATGATAATTTTTTTTTATCGNCTTTTGGAGATAGCAAAAACTCCAAAGCATATGGTTCCCGAGCCGTATTTCTGCCTGTTGTTGTTTATTTTTACCCCGGGCCGTGGGAGGTTCACTCGCAGAGCACTTGGGTGCCAGCACTTTGATGAACTCTTTTCCTGTCACCAGGAACGCCGTGGCTTTTTGGGAAGCATCTGACAGAGGATGAGGAGGCAGCTGAGTGGGAGGGTGTCCTCAAATGTAAAGAGACGTCAAAGCTGCTGATGAGAAATGCGGTGTAGGGGTGTCTGGAAGGAACATCCTCCCCTACTGGGAGCAGAGAGGGGGGAAAAAAAAGAGAGATGGAGCCTTGGAAGCTTAGGTCAGGGGGAATAAAACCAACAAACTAGAGCTGGCAAGGAAATGAGGTGATTTGTGGTTTAAAAAAGGATGGATTCATGGGTTTTGAGTTTAAGAGGTAAAGGAGATTGCTGTGAGCCTGTTGTTGGAAGGTTCTTTGGAAGAGCTGAAGGGATCTCGAGGGAGGGAATCTGGAAGAGAGAGGAAAGGAATGTCAGGGAGAGATGGCAAAGCAGCACCAGAGAGCTGTGAAGAAAAAGAGGGAGAAGGAGATAAAATGAGAAAAAAATGGCGAAAAAAAGTAGAAAAAAGGGGGAAAAATGATGGAAAAAAAGGAAGGGCAATGGGGGGAGCATCAGTGGTAGCATCAGACATTTTTAAGATGACAGAGGACAACTACAGGCTTGTACTATTGAGGGAAAGGAGAGGAGAACTCCTTTTAAACATTTAAAAATGTTCAGGGAATGTGCAAGGGAGAAAGAACAGAGGGATCACGAGAGGATTAGATATGGGGGTCAAACACAGCCACCGAAGGAATGGGAGTGTGTGAGGAGAAAAAGTTAAAAACTTCTCTTAGTCTTGGCTTTAGAGAGATTGCACAGAATTAGTTCAACTCCAGACAACTGTTCTAGAGAGTGAAAGTTTGATTTGGCTCACAGAGAGTCGCCAGTTCCAACCATCCTTTGCTATCCTTGCAGGTTTTAAAAGGAAAGAAATTATAAAATCCTAGATCTGCCCAAAATCTCTCATCTGGACTCCACCTGGGTCCTTGTTCTCCTGACACAGATCCATGCAGGAACTTGGTGAGTGGTAAAAACAGCAAAATCCTTCCTTGGGAGAGATGGAAATGTCCAATTTGACATGGCATTAGCAATCCCCTTATCTATGATAACACAGGGGAAAAAGAAATAAATGGATTTCTGAATTTATCCCAGCAGCTAGGTTGGTTCACTAATCTGTATCCTGATGTAGGTACGTGTTTTACAACTGTCTAGAGAAGTGTCATTGCTCATATTAACAAATAAATGGAAAACTGTTGCTAAAATAAAAAAGTACATTTTAAAAAAAGATATCCAGTAACCAAAGTTTCTTTTGATTGAAAGCATTTATCCAGAGAAAGTTACCTGAGAATTCGAATTCCAGAGAAAATTGTGATTTAAATTCAGAAGACCATCAAATGAATAATTTTAACAGATTCTCAGCTCTTCTTAAACAGATGACTGTGTGTTTGCAACTGAATGTTTGATAAATGAAAAGAGACGAAATGTTCTACTTTTCAGCACATTTTTACCCACAGCTGGTGCACAGACTGAGACTCAGTGTATGTTGCTTTAGCCGTGATTTTTCAACTTGTGGTTTACTATATTTAGCTCCACATATATTTAGAATTGATGGAAGTAAATTTTGTTAACTTTGGGAAATGGTGCTGAGCTGGACTTTGGTCCAGCTGAAAAATATCAGGGTTGCTCCTTAATTTCATGATGCTGGGAATTACCAGCCCCGGGGATCCCAGCTGAACACTGTGAGGGGTTTCCATGTATTTGCACCAGAAATGTGGCTGTTTATTAGGATCGTGCATATTTGAGGAATATTGTAAACATCTGGGAAAAATAAGGATACCTGGGGATTTGCTGAAGCATTTTTAATAACAGTTAACGTGTGAGAAAGTGTTTAAATTGGCAAAAAGCTTGGGTATGTGTTTTTCTAAAGGTTTATTTGCTTGAGTGGTGTGATAATAAAAGGCCATTCCATGTTCCTACTCCTGGTCAGGAGTTCTCCATGCTGAAACATTCCTTGAGGAATTCCCAGCACGCTTCATTCCATGTGGATGCTTTATAAATTCCCTGGTGAGCATATCCTTAACTTCTACAGCAATAATTTTTCAGCATGTCCTGCTGATGACTTTGGGGCTGGGCAGAAGTTTTTCCAAAAAATGAGACTAAATTTAGGTGTTCCAAAAGTAAATAAAGGCTCAAAAAACGAGAGGAATTTTGTGCTGTGGTTTGGTTGACAAGGGGGTTTCCAGTTGAAGGCTGGACACGATGATCTTGGAGATCTTTCCCAGCCTTAATGATTGTTAGATTTCCATGTACTGCTTGTGTTCTACCACTGATATTCATATTGGTAACTTCTCCCAGTTTGCTAAATGCTGTGCAAGCTCTAGCCTAGGAAAATGTTATGATAAAGCTGTTAAGCAAAAATGCAGTTTGAGTGATTATAAAATAACCAGCTCAAGGCTCTCACTATGCTAATCGAAACACCAAAGTTAATTTAGTTGTTATTTAGCATAGCAATTCATTCAGATCAGCAAAAACACAGTCCTCGGCCGCTCCAGATAAATAACAATCAGGGAAAAAGGAGTGATTTATTCCAACTGGATTTTATCAGCACGAGGCTGCTGCAGTGAGGAGGGGACATTGCCTGGTAAGGCTGGAACATCTCCCTGGGTTGTATCAGCATTTGCTGCAGGTTCCTGCCTTTCTTCTCCCAGGGAACGAGGGACAGGAGAGGAAACAGCCTCAAGGTGCACCAGGGGAGGTCCAGATTGGATATTAGGGACAATTTCTTCACAGAAAGAGTGGTTAAACACTGGCACAGGGTTTACTGGGCATGGTGGTATCACTTGAAGCTTACACTTAATGACCTTGAAGGACTTTTCCAACCTTATGATTCCATAATTCCATGATTCGGTGGCGCTCCTCAGGGATCCCAGCCTGGGCAAACTCTTGCCGTGCTGAAGGCATAGATTAACGTGGCAAAGATTTGCATACGAATTTATTTGGCAGTACCAGTAATAATCCTCTGGGTTTACTCTGAAATGAAATCCCTCCAGTGAGTCACTTCTTTCACACAGTGCAAATACTTACGGCTTGTAAGGAATATGATATCCAGGGGAGGAGCAGACTGCCCTGGCCAGCGTGTAAAAGGAGAGACGTGAGAGTGAGGGACTGGGGGATCGTGTTTGCTTAGGAGAACAGAGAGACTCTGGCCACACAAAGCCAAGCCCTTTGGGAGCCCAGCTTTTGTTCAGATTTTATTAGAGAAGGTGGTGGCTCCCCAAAGCTCTGTGGCATGATAAAAACCTGCACAAGTGGAAGGGGTCTGGACAGGCCTGTTAGCACTGAGACGCTTTAGTCCCTTTTTGGGACTGCTGGGCCTGGAATTCTGCGTTCCTTGGCCAAAGAGGAGTTTAATATTGCCTTGCTGATGGACGTGTGGTCCTGGGAGAAGTGCAGATCTCCTGCCCCTGGAATTCCAGCTGCCTCCCAGCCAGCAGGGTTGACCATCAGCACTCCCCAGCACCAGCACCAGCGTGGGACTCATGGAAAAAGAGGAGAGGGGAAGCTGCCTTTGGTCAGAGCCCACTGAGGAGCAGCAGTAATTGACGTGTCTCCTTCCTTTCTGAGCCACCATGGCTCGGGATTTATTCTGAATAAATCAGGTTTTAGGGTAAGCAGAGAGGATCCATCTGGTGATTTTACACCTCATGGGCTACGAAAGGGACTCAGCTGACAACTTTTATTGCTCTGTTGTCTCAAAATCTAAAAGTTTTTCATTAGAGGGAAATACTGATCAGGAAACAGCCCAGACTAGGAATCCATATGAAGAGCAATTAGTGCCAGTTTGGTGATGGATTGAGCACCAGCCCAATTTAGCAATTTTGCATTTTACATTTTATAAAAATAAATGGCTGTGTGATTAAAGCATCAAGTGTTGTGTCTCAGGCTTACAGGAAGCAGGGACTGAATTAGTTCACTTAATACTCATCCAGCTTACCCAGGTCTCCCATGAGGAGTCTGAAGTTTTTGTTCCAGGCTTGAATTTACGTTTTGGTAAGCTTGGATTAAAAAAACAGGCAGGAATCCTAATTCACAGATCCCTTCTCAATCTGGAAGTAAAAATAATCCCTTTCCCCTGTCCCTACTGCATAAAATACTTGGTCTGATCAGTGCCACTTGTTTATTTCTGTAATTTATTCTTATGCTGCTTTTTTAAAAAATATAAATTGACCAGGAATAGAAATATTCCCAGCGTGGTTTGTCTTTTAAAATTATTTAATGTAGAAATTCTACAGTATTTTAAAAGCTGCTAAAATGACTTCATTCTTTCACCATATCTGTGTGTAATGAATCAGTAGAGGTACTAAAAGCAATTTGGAATGCAAGTATGGGCCCTGCCAAATTAAGAGATTAGGGAAAGTCTCTATTAGGAGTTAAAAGCATCCAGCCTGTTGCCAAAACCAGCTCTACTTTTAATAAAAACAATTCATTTGCAGAAAGTAAGAGGAAATTGGACAGGGTCTTTTAAAAAATTTAAAAACTACCATCTTGCTTATTAGAACCAGTTATTAAAATTTTAGAAATTGCAAGCTGAAAATAAATGAGCTGACTCCTGCAGTAGATGAGCATGTGAAGTAAAGGCTGTTTTGTGCTCTTTTTGCATTTATTCCCTGGTAAATGTATGTAATTTACCAGCCATCAGACCTGGAGTAAAGGTGATGGCTGGACTTTATGCTTTTTCTTATTTGTCTTTTTCTGGTGAACATCACACTTTTCAAGCTTTAAATCCATCTCGTTCTTTTTTCTTGGGAAAAAGGTGGGTTTAAGGCTTAAAATGTGGCAAATCCCAGAGAAGGATCCCTGAGGAAGGAAGGCTGTGATGGTCCCCGTTGAGAATGTGATTCTCAATCAGCCCATTGATTGTTTTGTTTGTTTTTATGTAAAAAAAAAAAATAAAAAAATTAAAAATAAGTTTCCCTCTCTTGCCCCGGAGTTGGAGGACTCCGAGACTGCTCCAGGTTGTTGAGCCTGACAGGGCAGAGATTTTATTGCATCTCTTCTTTGTCTTCCTAAAGCTGGCTCTGATTGAAGACTTATTTTCTGGAAAATAAATAACTTGAGGAAATACATAACTTCTGGAAATAACTTGAGGAATAAGTATTTATTATTATAGTATAATTACCATAATTATTAATAAATAATACTATCAATAACAAGATAATTATAAATAATTATATAATTATTATTAATAAATAACAGCACTTATTATTATTATGACAAACAAGTATTCACTTGTTTTTTAGTGACCCAAGACCCAGGCGCATCTCAAAACTTGAGTTATTTCATATTTACCATTTATACTCTGCTGAAGTTCCACAGAAGCCTGAAATTTTATCAGTTTCTTGTTTTGCCTATTCCTTCCATTTTCCTCCCGGATTAAGGATGGAATTAAATCACCACAAAGCTTTGGCCAGTCTGCCTCTGACTACTGGTCTGTGTTGCACTCCGGTGTCACACAGTGCCATAATTAATTTCAAGCTATAATGAGCAGTTTCAGTTATTTTGAAGTTTTATTTAAAGGCACAGAATGGTGGCGTGATGCAACTGAGTTTTGCTCTCAGCTGTGGAGTTTCTGAATAAAGTCCTGCCTTCTCCATTCCTGCTTTGGTAGATTTATGACCGAGGGATACAATTTTCCATGTTGACCATGAAGGAAATGTGTGTCTGGTGCCTTCCAGGCCATGCTTAGGAGCTGCTGGTTCTGTAGAAAATCCAGTATTCAGCTGTTTCTGGCTAATTTCTTCTCAATTCCTAAAATTCTTCCTTGCTGACAGTTTAAAAACTTGCTTTCTGTAATTTATGTCATCACTGAGGCTTGTGTCGGAAGAAATGTGTTTGGATTCGGAGCTGAATCCAGGAGCTGGATTTGTGTTACTAAACCAGGAATGACATTTGCATTGAGTGAGGCTGGAGCTGACCTGTTGTGTATTTGAAACCCTCAAAAAGCTGCGGGGGTAAATTTCAAAATTAAAGTACTTTTGGGGTAGAGACTGTTGAAAGTGGCTCTGTCAAAGACACCCAGTTTAATGAAATGAGACCATAAATTACGTCTGGGGGAAGTGAAAACTCAGGAGTTCTGCTGCAGCAAATGGGACTGGCAGCATCTTCCTTGTTGCCAGGTGATAAAGTTTCTTAATTACAGCCCCAGCTGGAACAGGAAGTCTTTGGGAGTTGGACTGGGTTCATACAAGCACTTATATTATCAGGAAATATAAATAGTTTATTTATTCATAGGGCAGCTACCAGCTTCTTGCTACAGGTTCTTGATGGACACTTGTGCTGTCTCAATCCACTCAATTCCAAATTGTTCTTTTGTGCAAGAACTTGATGGCAAAAGCGTTGTAATTTAATTTAGCACAATGTCTTTAAAACAATGATGTTTGTTTTTTAAATGAATATTTTATATGTTGTGTTTAATTAAAATAAAAGTCTGCTACTGATCTAGGAGACGCAAAACAGACTCGAGCTCGTATTTATGAAGTGTAACAATATTGGCAAGGAACGACTTATCTTGTTTATGAGACATTCCTCCCATTACTGCTCCAGATTGCAGACGTTTTATTGCTGAGCTTTCCATGGTTTACAATTCAACAAATGGAGCGAAACTGTCAGCATGGAAATCAGGCTGTAGATGTAGCTTTGGAAGAGCTGGGTTTCTGAGGGGAGTATTTACAGATCAGAAGTGTTCCGGGAGCTTCCTTGGGTTTGAATCCCTGAAAGGACAGAGCAGCCCTGGGGAGCGCTCTGGGAACCAGGGAACGGTTGGGGTTGGAAAAGCCCTCCTAGGCCATCCAGTCCAACCTTTTCACAGCACTGCCCCACGTCCCCAGGTGCCACATCCACAGGGCTTTGAAACCCTTCCAGGGATGGGCACTCCCCCAGGGCCCTGGGCAGCTGGGCCAGGGCTGGACAGCCCTTCCCAGGAAGGAATTTTCCCAATATCCAACCTGAGCCTGCCCTGGCCCAGCCTGAGGCCGTTCCCTCTCCTCCTGTCCCTGCTCCTGGAAGCAGCGCTGGATCTCACCTGGCTGCCTCCTCCAGGCAGGGAGTTGTGCAGAGCCACAAGGTCCCCCCTGAGCCTCCTTTTCTCCAGGCTGAGCCCCTTTCCCAGCTCCCATAGCTGCTCCTCATCACATCTGAGCTCTTCCAAATACAGCAGGGAAAGAGGTGAATTTTTTGCTTTTATTTCCAATACGACACGTTTGAACCTGGCCTTGGATATTCCTAGGGATCCAGGGGCAGCCCCAGCTTCTCTGGGCACCCTGTGCCAGGGCCTCACCTCCCTCCCAGCCAGGAATTCCTTCCCGATATCCCACCTAACCCTGCCCTCTGTCACTGTGGATTCATTCCCCCTCGTCCTGTCATTCCGTTCCTTTGCAGAAAGCCCCTCTCCAGCTCTTTTGTTGTGCCCCTTCAGGTACTGAAATATTTTGCTCTAATTAATGAAAGCACACTCAGATCAAAGTCTAGCCCAAAACTTTTATATTTTCCACGTGTAGCCATAGAGTTGCAGATCTTCCCAGGATCCTCATTAGCGTGGAGGATCTGTACCTCAGTATTATTAATAATAGCACTGCGAGCTGAACGCTCTGCTGGGGGGAGATGTAATTAATTAAATCAAGGCCCTTGTGATGGCAGCAGATCTTTCCCATTTTTCAGGTGAGAAAAGGTGAGGTGAGCAGTGGTGTGGGTGTGCCATGCTCATCCCAGAGGCACTGGAAAAAGTGATGGAAATTGATGGCATTGTCCTTCCACAGCACAAATTAATTCAAACTCTTGGCGGTGAAACGGGTCAGCTGACCCCACTTCAGGGGTAGATTTTCATGAGAGTATTGTTGTGTTCCTTCATATCCACATTTATTCAATGGGCACACGAAAATAGGACCACAATTGCATAAATTCAGCTACAAAGAGGCACAAACCCCTGAACAGTTTGATGTAGGACTTGTTTTTGAGACCTCCTGTCTCTCTTCCCTTCTCTGTTTCATCCTGAGTGTGCTCCCCGCTGCCAGATTTCTTCTGAGGCTTTACAGACGACTCCAGATCCAGAGATTCATTATCCTCTTACTCATTTTTTCACACAACAATATTTTGACCAGTTTAATCATCTGCATGGAGAGTGTGGAAGTCTTGGCAGCTACTTGGCATACTAAGATAGATTCCCAAAAAGACCAGATACGCTTCAGAAATGTTGGAGAAGGAAGAGAGGAGATGTAATTTGCTTATTAATCATGCAGGAGAACAGACAGAGGAATGTCTCTGCTCCTCACTTACTTCTCTCCCTCTCCTCAAATTCTTTCTTGTCTGAATATCCAAATCACTTTAGGGTATAAATCCCTGCATTGTTGTTCCATGTGCAAATGGCTCCATGTGGTCTTTAGAAAAGCTAAATGAGTTCCTTAAATGTCGTGCTTAGTTATTCTATGGATTTTTTGTGGCTTCTAATAAAGTTATGTCAGTGCCGTTTCTAAATTTATATCATTTTAAGTCTGAACAGTGTAAGTTTTAAGTGCATGAGTAATCAACAACTCTTTAGCAAGATTCTTTTTTCTTCTCTTTTTCCTTGAAAAAATAGTCAAGTGTGTCCTCGGGCGCATTCTGTGACCTTTATCTTCATTGGCCATTGGTCACTGATGCTCTTTTACCACTTCATACTTTAAATTTCCAGTATTTTTGCTGAGACAAATAGGGCTGCTTTAGACAGTTGGATTCTTCTGGGTGGTAAATCCATGAGAAATCCAGGCTGTATTAGACAAAGTCAAATGCCTTTTCCGTGTGAAATGGGAGGCGGTGTGAAATAACACAGCATGCACAAAGCTACTATTATGTGTTCTCTGATGTCTACACAGACAGACAAGTATCAGTGCAGAAAGTGATTATTCCAACATATTTCGAATCCATATGTTTATTCCTCCTTCCTCACAAGATGGCAGCTTGCATGGAATGAAAAAAAAAAAAAAAAAAGAGAAAAAAGTGCAGTAGGCTCAGATCCGTCGCAGTGTAAAAGCAGGAAGGTTCTGGAACAGGAGTGATCTTAATGTTGGCCTGGATGGGTCTGAATCTGCTCTTCTGGCTGTGGAAATCTTCAGGTTTGGTTGTTGCAGATTTAGAAGTGCCCAGAGCAGGTTCTGGCCTAGGGACTGACCAGTGGGTCATTGCATCCAGCTGGGAAATAGAAAGGAATAAAGGAGACGAGGCGTTTGCAGTGACTGACAGCTGCTGTGTTATTCCTGTCTTTCCAAGGAGTTTCTTATTGAACCAGATAGAAAAGTACAAAGCTCTGTGCTGGGATCTGCAGCCAGTCCTAGGCTGGGCTTCCTGGTGCCAGCCAGTGCAGATGGAATGGAGGAATTCAGTGGGGTTTGGACATGCATGGAGCAAAGTAAGCTTGGTAGGGGCAGAAGAAAATTAGTGAATCCTGGAAAGGTTTGGGTTGGAGGGAACCTCAAAGATCACCCCATTCCATCCCTGCCTTGGGCAGGGGCACCTCCCAGTCTCCCAGGTAGCTCCAAGTCCCATCCAGCCTGGCCTGGGACACTCCCAGGGTTATCTCAGTTCCAGCACTAACACATGACAGTGAAATCTCATTAATGGCACTGGTAATGCCCCAAATAAATGCTGTGCTCTGCTGAAAGGTTTGTGGGGCCACATAAGGGATAAGAAGTTATTCTTTGCTCTCCATTCCTTTTGGCATGCTGCTTGTTTGCTCTTCAGTGGGAAGTTTCCCCCCAGACCAACTCTTCTGGATATAACAAGCTTTAGCAAAATATAGGGAAGAATTTCAAAGCTCCTGTTCGCTGCAAGATTTTACAAAAGAAACAATTCAGTCCCTGTTAATTTGTCAGAAGTTCCTCTTTGATTATTTCTGAGTATCCCACCTGGAATCCATCATTCAATTGCAATCCTGGAGCCCCTACCAGCAGCCAATGAGAAAAATATTACTCCAAATTCTGATGATTAGCTATGGCCTCCTCTTTTTAATTAATTTTGGTGTTTTTTTCAGTGCAAATTTATTATTTATATTTCATTCCTCTTCTGTTTTGCTTTGTGGGTTTGTTTTTTATTTCCCCTTTTCTCCAATAAAATTCAACTTCTTTCCCTGCTTTCAGATGTTTCTGGAATTTTTTGAGGTTCGTGATCCTCTGCAGATCCTGCCACAGAAAACAAAGATAATTATGTTAATCATTGCCTAAGCTTTGTATGCTCACATTTTCTGCTGTCACGGGCAGCTCCTCTGGAGCTGTTATTTATTCCCAGATCCAGGAGAACCACAGGGTGTCTGGGTACATTTTGGATCCGAAGACCATTAAGTTTGTCATTGGAAGCTTTTAGCTCTAATCTCTGTTTTGGATGGCTCAGACAGAAAAGGGAGGATGGGGAGCTTTTCTTCCCTTCTCTCACTTACACCACTTTTTGTGCCTTCACTGAATTTTCTCCCCGGCTTTATCCCAGGGCTTTTATCCCTTTCTGCACCCTCTCCCATCTCACCTTTCCCCCTTGCTGATCCCACAGCTCCAGAGGATGAGTTCTCCAGCCCCAAACCCCATTTCCACTGTCTGTCCTTTGCCTGTGCCTCCTGTCAGGGTGGGTTTTTTGTGACATTAAAGGCACTGCAGGGACCTATTTTAATTCTCAGTCCCGCGATCCATCTGAAGACGCCTCGCTTTTACGTTGGCTGCTCCAAGTGCAGGAGCAAAAAATGCTTTTACGTAGGAAAAGATTGAGAAGAAAGGTCTCAAAAGCTGGGAAAGCTGTTCTGCTTCCCTGGCACAGGGAGTCACTTCCACCAAGTTCAGCTCAGACTTCTGGCAGCCTGTTAAGCTCAGTGTTGCTGAGCTCAGTTCTATTGGGTGTGTAATTATTTGCTAAAAGTATTCTTTGTCTTGCTAAGTCACAGATGCCAAGGTGCAGTTCCATTTGCAGTCGTGATCCTGTACTTGTGGACATTCCAGTGTATCTGGAGAGCAGATAAATTCTTCAGATAATTTTATTTTTGATTGATTTTCATGTTTTAATAACGTAAGTGGTGATCTATCCAAATACGTGACCACAGAACTGCGTTTGAAGGTTGCAAATCCAACTGTTGCAAACACAAAATATCTACTCAGAAAAAAAACCATGAAATGTCTTTTTAAATGTTAGGAAAAAGTTAAATTTGTCTCTGATGGGATGTCCAGAATGATCCATGCTCAGGGTAATATTTATACATCTTTATGTGGGTAGGGATGGGTGGCACTGCTGCCCTTGGCAGGGGTTGGAATGAGATGAGCTTTAAGGGCCCTTCAACCCAAACCATTTGGGGATTCTGTGATCCCAAATGAAGATAATGATGATGATGATGATAATAATAATAAAAAATAATAATAATAATAGTAAACCAACCACTTTTTTCTGTCAGCAACACTTGCACGTGTGCTGAAGGCTCTGTAACAGGCTGTCATGCTTTCTAATGACTGTAATTCATCATGGGAAGCCATCAGTTTGGAAATAAAATATTGCTCTGTGGTGTGGAGATTGATGGCCATGGCCTGTTTATTGATTGCACTAGAAAAACGGAAAAAATGGGGGGAAAAATTAATTTTTTGAAGGCTGGTAGCACCAGGATAACTGATCCAAAATCTGCCATTTTCCTTTTTTTACAGTTCTCTACAATGTGGCTGCAACATGGAAAGAGACAGAAAATATGGTGTTATTGTGCAAAAGCCAACTTCATATTATTTTCTTTCCATATGTTTTTCAGTGCATTAAATATTTAAAACAGTGTCATCACTCCTCAGAAATGAATATACCTGTCACTCACCCCTATAAGTATTAGATTTTGAAGAGCCCTGGTTTCTGTAGTGAAACCTTTCTGAAATAAGAGCAGAGCTGACTGAACAAAGCACAGAGTAGGGCAGGGTGCTTTTTTAACCTAAATAATTTGGATGACATCCGATTTTCTCTTTTCTGCTTATTTAGTTTGAATTGGGGGAAGCAGATTCCTGATTCTTGGTGTTCATGGTGTCTCTGGTGAGGGGTGAATTGGCCCTTAACAAAATAAAGACCTTGGACTAGGGACAGGTCAGGGAATCCCAGAATCCCAGGATCACTGAGGTAGGAAAAGACCTCAAGGGTCATCAAGTCCAAGCTGTGCCCAATCCCAACTTGTCACCAGCCCTGAGCACTGAGTGCCACCTCCAGATTTTCCTTGAACGCCTCCAGGGATGGGGACGCCACATTTGACAGCCCTTTCCAGGAGAAATTCCTCCTGCTATCCAACCTGAAGCTCCCCTGGCACAGCCTGGGGCCTTTTCCTGTAGGATAGGTCAGTAAAACCTCAAATCAAACAAAATTTAGGGTTGAGGGTGATGGCAGCATTGGAGTGGATGCTACAAAATGGACTAAGAGATCCATGGATGAATTTGGTCTCTCCTCTTCCCTATATGGGAGTAGCAGGTTTTCCATAAATCTGAGTCACAATTATTGTGGATCAAATCATGTGCATTCTGTACATTTCAGTGACTTCCAAATTCAGCAGTTTGGTTTTGATTCTGAATGGGGTAGCCATGGTTACATCCACCCCAAAGTCATCTCCACTCCGGAAAAAAATATATGACCTTAATGTCTTTTTGTGAAAGTAGGAAAGCACAGAGACATTTCCAAGTATCTGTATTTGTTAAATTCCAAATTGCCTTTCTAAAAATACGATTGTGAATTCCTTCGGAATTAGAGGGAAGACATCTATTTCAGAAGGCACATTTTAAAGCACTTTTAGGCTGAAGTGAGGCCTAAACTTCTGGCCTTTTGTTCTTGTCATGGAGACATAGGGAGTGAAAATCCAGTAGTCATAGTTAGCTTACAGTGACCAAAATAAAGAATATTTTCAGATCTTCTTCCACTTGAGCTGTTACGGATCTTAAAGGAATTCAGCATCTTTCTTCAGCTGCAAAGGCAAGGACCAAACTGTTCCATTAATTCCGATGTATTTTGGGGAGCCAGTTAGCAGAGAATTCATTTCAGACTGTTCTAACCCTAATGGCAGACTCAGATGTGGTTTAGAAGGTTTTAATCTTTTAATTTTTGCTTGCCTTCAAATTTGGAAATTATTAAACAGTTTAAGAAGTAGAAACCAAATCAGTGTCAGTGGTTTTCTGGAGATGAGGAGGCTCAGGGGGACCCTCGGTGATCTCCACAGCCCTGACAGGAAGGTGGAGTGGGGTGGGGGGTCAGGCTCTTCTGTTGTGTCCCAAGTGAAAGGAGAAGAGGAAATGGCCTTAAGTTTCACCAGGGGAAGTTCAGATGAGATATCAGGAAAAAAATATTCCCTGCAGACACTGGAATTATTTGCCCAGGGAGGTGGAGGAGTCAGCCCCTCTGGAAATGTTCAAGAGGTGCCTGGATTTGGCCCCTGGGGACACGGTGCATCCCACCCACCCCATATTTATATAGGTATTGCTCTGCCGAGTTCCAAAAATATTTGAGTTAAAAATAAATAAATCCAACATGTCCAGTCAAAGATTTGTTCTGAGCACCACCTACAGCTCCCAGGGTTTTGTTCCATTTTAATTTTGTTTTCGCACTACAAAGAGAAGCCTTTGTTTGCACTCGGGAAGAGCACCTGTGGAATCTTTAAACATTTTCAGGCATGTTTGAAAAGCTCAGCCTTGTGGTAAAGATTTAATCTATCAAAGAGGTATAAATAATGTAGACATAGCCTTAGGTGTCACTTCTTCCCCTTGCAGGTCGGAAAAGAACAGAAGCATCGCTCTGGTGCATTTTAAAATATTGCTCAGGCAGAGCGGTGACAGATCCTGGGCTGGCCTTGATTTATGGGTGTCTGTTTATTACTGATTATTTATAAGGGCCAAAACCACACTCACGAACCACCAGGATCCAGACCAACACAAACAGCAAAATAATCTCTTATTAAAAACCCTAAAAAAGTCACAGCTTTCCCTCTAAAGGTTTTGCTTTTCAAGTAATTAAAAAGAATTACTCAGCAGAGGTTAATTGATTTATGTTTGACAGCTGACTTGTGCTTGATGGATGTCTCTGGAAAACTAATTCTCCAACACAAAGCCACCTTTTTGTAAGATTTAAGCAATAATACCTGCAGTGTGCAACATGAAATATCCTTGCAGAGTTCCAAAATAATCACGCTTTGCTAAAAGTCTGTTTTCACAACAGAATCCAGGAAAACAGCTGCAGGTTTTGTTATGGATGTGCTCCAGAGTGACCTCACAGATCCTGTGAGGTTCCCCTGGTGCTGGACAGGCCATTTGTCAGCAGAAAAAAAAACAACAACTTCAAAACTTCCCTGCTCATTTTTATTAAATATCCACATTTCTTGTCATGTCTTGAAAGTTGTTTTTTAGCCTGGACATTGATGTATTGAGAATTCTGATTAATTTAATAAGCGTAAGCTCCGTTATTTCGTGCAGTGTTGTATTTATACTTGGATTCAGAAAGACTTTTCCTACTACAGAAAAAATGGTTGGGAAAGGTGATAATTTGTGGGTGAATGGTTCAAGTGGAAGGAGAACCAGTGAGGATTGGTTGGGATCCAGTTGGGTACAGCTGATGAGGTGCTTCATGTGTAGCTCCTTTTATAGGATGCGCTGATAAAATGTGACGTTTCTTTCCCTAAAATCTGAATGTGTGAAAAGTTCATTTTATAACATGAGGATTAGAGTTGAAAAAGTCATATTTATCCGTTGCTGCCTCAGACATCCCGAGCTGCTCGGTGTGTTTGCCAGGGATGCGTTCCGGTGTAAAACTGCAGCTCCCAAACTGGGGAAAAACGTTTGAAAAATGGCGAGTGGTTGGTGTCGCTGGCAATCAGCACTGGTTTGTGGGGGTGCCTGGGGTCTCTCTCAGGGTCCTGTGCCAGTGCAGAGGGGCCCCCAGAGGCGGGTGGGGTGAGGGGGGCTGTGCTTGGAGGGGTGCTGGGATCGCGCTCCTTTTCGAACCCGCCTTCCCAGACAGAACCGGGGCAGCGCCGGCGTGACGCTGACACTTCCCCGTGTACCCGAAGGAGCTGCAAGCCCAGACTTAACAGACACCTGCTCCTCCTTTAATTTAGCTTTTCAGGGGAGCTAAGCCCGTGGAGGGTGTTGCTGTCACGTCTTGTTCCCATCACCTTCCGGGCGTTGGAGAGGCGGCTCCGGAGTGACAATGTGTCCACAAGGAATTTCTCAGTCTCACCCTGTGAAACGGAGCTACCCCACCTGACTCGCAGCAGCCCTCAGTCCTGAAGGTTCAAAAGGCTCAAACAACTGGTGATGATTCAGAAAATATGAGGCTGAAACTTTTACCCTTGGAAATCCCTGTGAGACTGGGCACAAATGACTGCGGCGTCTGACCCGTGCGGTGTTGGATGTGCCCATTTTACAGTCTGGGTTTCCACAAATGCTCTCGACACCTGCAGGATGAAGGTTTGGTGGTTTGAAAGGCATGAGGAGTGAGAGGCAGGGAAAGGAGCTGATCCCCAGCCCAGCGTTGCCGTCACGCGTTCAGCAGGTGCTGCTTTGTCCGCTCCGGAATCTCGGATTTATTCTTTGGAAGCTTTCAGCCAGATCATCAGCGGTGTGGAAAGATGTACGAGGGGAAAGGGAAAGGGAACAGAGAAAACAGTGGTTTTCTGCTTCCAGGGCTGTGTATGGGAAAGAAAACAACTGTTCTGCAGCCGATTGGGTGCGTCCGTCATTGAGGGACACGGCGCAGCTGGAGACGTGGGGAAGCGCTGTGTGCTTTACACGGAATCCTGGGATCACAAGGGCTGGGAAAGCCTCTGAGCCCACCCAGTCCAAGCATTCCCCAGCACTGCCAAGGCCACCACTGCCCCATGTCCTCGAGTGCCACATCCACATGGCTTTGGAATCCCTCCGGGGCTAGGGACTCCCCCACTGTCCTGGGCAGCCGTGACAAGGCTTGGTTACCCTTCCAGTGGAGAAATTTTCCCAGTATTGAACCTAAACCTCCTCTAGTGCAACTCAAGGCCATTTCCTCTTGTCCTATCCCTTTGGGAGCAGAGCCTGATCCCCAGCTGACTGCCCCTCCTGTCAGGAGCTGTTGGGAGCAATAAAGTCCCACCTGAGCCTCATTTTCTCCAGGCTAAAATCCCTCAGCTGCTCCTCATCAGGCTTTGCTCCAGAATTACCTTCTGCCCTGGGGTACATCCCTAAATGGCCTTGGGAGGGGTTTGGGTGGCTTGTTAGGGAAGGCAAAGTGGGGAGGCAAATCCTGCTGGGAACTGCCTGTGGGGAACATCCTCCAGCCCTGCTCCTTTGTGCTGCTGAAGAAGTCCCGTGTCCCACCTGGCTGTGAAATGTCACCTCTTCTGGACACTGCACAGAACCATTTGTGTGGGTGATGTAAGTGGCTTCAGTTCATTACTGGTCTTACTGCAATTATTGAAGTTGCTCTTAATTCTGCTCTTGGCAAACATAAGTCAGTGAGGTGTTGTTCTGTTAGCAGGGAAAAAAATCCAGAGTGAGGAATGGGCTCCAGAGGTGAACAACAGAAAGATCCGTGGTGTTTGGTGTGAAAAATGGTGTTATTTTGGTGGGGAAGTACTTATATAGAAAGTAGTGGATAGAAGAAAATAACAGAAAAATATCTAAGGCCCACAATGATGCAATAAAATAATTTTGGTGTCAAAACCTAATGTCAACAGCAGCCCTGGTGCTTGAAGTCATCTCCTTGGTCCTTCTGGATGAACTTCACCCCTTTGAGGTGCAAGTACAGGAAAATTTTTTCTTTCAGCTTGTTTAGGATTTATCAAACAATACAATCAGTGTATCTCATCTCTGCCTGTGAAAACTACTTTTTAGGCATCTTGTGCTTTTTACTCATGGAAATGAGGTTGGAAAGTTCATGTGTTCCTGTCCCACCATGCCAAAGCTCTATAATGGAAACTCTCACTGCCTCCAGATTTTATATTTCAGCTACTGGCTTTGTAGAGATGAAAAACTTTTATCACTCTGTAAAGTAATCCCTGTTAAACCTTCTAATTCCTGAAAATTTTTCTAATTCCTGAAAAATTTTCTGTCTCTCCTTTGGTTTTACATGCCAATGATTGAATTTTTTAGCAGGAGGTATTAAAAACTGGAAAAAAAAAAAAAAAATCATGTTCACTTTCAGGTACAAAAATTCTTGAGCCCAAGAATTTCAATTTTCGTAGTGGCAAGTCATACTAAATTAGCTTTCCAGTGGGAAAAAGAAAAGTTCAATTAAAACAAAAGACCTGTGTGGAAGAGACTCTACCAACTATTTCAAGTTCAGTTTTTCAGATGGGTGACAAATTAGGAGAGATATTAAGATTTTATTCAGGTCTGTGCTTTAAGAAACTCTTACATACCAGAGAGCAAAAGACAGAGTCAGTTTTGCATGACTTCTGATATAAAAACTAATAGGATGGAAAATTACTTTGAGGTAGAAGAAGTGGCTCGATATTAGATAATTAACAGTGCTTAGCTGAAATTCTGTAACAGCCGAGTGACAACAAGGATGTTCTCTGTCTACAGCCTGAGAGCGAAGGCTCTTACCGACACAAGTGATTTAAAAACTTTTTTTTTTTTTGTTTTTTTGGTTTGGGTTTTTCCTCCTGTTCCTCGTAGTGTTCAGTGCCCAGATACCATGGTGCTGCTCACACCCCATCTCAGGGTTTGATCCAACTGGCCAAACTCATCCTATTTATCCTGGAAAACTTACGGAGAGCAGAAATTCATAGTGGTTTTGGTCCTGACTTCTGACTGAGGAGAAGTGAGTAATTTCTGAGCTCCATAGAGCCTGAGTTAGTCCTTACACTCTCAAAACATACCAAAAATTTAAATTATCTCATTTAGTCTGGAACCAGCCACCCTCTCATGTGGGCATGACCTCAGGTGGGTGAAGTTTTCCAGATTTTTGATGATTACAAGGTTTCAAAAAGCACCTGTGAGCATCTGATTGAAAGCCAGAGGCAGATTTACGTCTGTTGACGAAACCCCTGATTGCAGAGAGGTTTGCATGAGCAGAGGAGATCAGGGCAGAGTCTGGAGGACAGCAGAGGAAGTTCAATATTTTTTTTTTCCCATGATGGTTTGGAGTCATGTCCAGGAACATGCCCCGAGTCCTGAGCTTTGTCCGGCCGCCTGCTCTGGTGGATGAGTAACAATTGCTTTGAGTTTGCGTACAAAAATTGATGAGAACGTGAGAAATGATCTCCTGGACCAGGCTTGGCCCAGCCTTCTGCTTCTGGAAGTGCAGTGGGAGATGCTGTTCAGGGAGAGCAAAATCTTCACAGGAACACGACAGCTCAGAACTGTTGGGAAGCACGAGCAGTGAAAATATCGAGGCTGGGCCGACTTTCCTTTTCCCTGCCTTTTTTTCCCAAATGCTGGGTGTCAGGAGGACATCAGGAGTTCATTTTGACAGTGGCTTTCTTTTTGGAGGTGTTGATTAAATAATTCTCCCTTTTATTTTTGGCTTAATTTGGAATAATTTTCATAACTTCTGAGGGCTCAGGGACCTCATTTTGTTATTATGGTTTAACCTTCGGTTTGGCCAAAAACCCTGCAGGGACTTACTTTGGGTTGTGTGAGATGGTTGGGTCCTTAACCCACAGAAATTTGCTTCCATGCTTGAATCCAAGAAAAACAGTGGTGGGCTGTGGATGTGTGGTGTTCCAGGAACAGTTAAATTATTGAGTTAAATTATTGGAAGTGGGCGATCCTATCTTTGGTCTATCCCCATAATCCCACAGATGGATGGGAAGGAATCTGAATAATGGGAAAATATCTTTGGGTTGGAAGAACCCAGTAACTCTTTGAGGAGATAAAGACAATGGAAGAGGACAGGGAATACGTTCTGGAAAACTCTGAGCCAGCAGGAAAGCAAGTGTCAAAAGCAACAGGAAACAAGGACGAAAGAGTGAAAAGGATTTTCCAAGGGTGTTGTTTTCTCTAACAGCTCTGACTCAAGCTAATCAGGGAAATTAGAAATTTAAAATACTTTGCCAAGGCCTTTCTCAGAGCAAGGTTTTGGTGGAGACTTTGTTTTCCCCAAGAATGCCCCGAGCCCTGCCTGGCTTTAGCACGGCTGAGGCTAAATTAACATTCCATTTTGGCTGCTTTGCAGCCACAATCTATCTGTAACAGGAGATTTATCCCTGCAGCTGGTGTGGCAAGTGCCTCAGAGAGATGTGGCCATTGCTACCACACAAATATTTTCTTTATCCACGCTCGCTCTTTGAAGGGGTCACATGCAACAATGTTTGGGACAAAATTACACAGGAGGAGAGGAAGAATTTCAAAATTTCTCCTTTTTTTCTGGCAGTGATTACTTTCAATGGGAACGTTAAAAAAACATGTTCCATTTGCAAGTAACTAGCAAAAAAAATATGATTTGATAAGTATTTAGCACTCTGGTTTGCAAAATACCATTAATACAGGGTTTTTTTTCTGTTAAGAATGCTCCACAGCAAGAACAAATCTCTCATGAAAACCTCCTCTAAAGAAGAATAAAAATGGCTTTTATGTGACAAACTCCTGAATTAAGTAATACCTGGATGTTGAAAGATCACAACAGAGCTGGAACAAAAGAGAAAAGCCTGACTGAAGAAGAAAATCATTCAAATGTGCCTGGCAAAGGATATTCAGGGTTTGCTGTCTTGAGGGTTTTCACCCATCACTCAGGCTGCTGTCAGTGTCTGTAGGAAAAAAATCTCTTCAGACTTGCAGGGTACAGCTAAAGATTGTCTTCTTCTCATCAGGGCAGGGAACCAGCGGCAAAGATCTGTCCTTCTCTTCTGGTCAGGAATTTTTAGATTGATGCGGTGGTTCAAGTGTTCGGGAATGAAGTTTGACACCAGCAGCCTCCAGGGCCTGAAGGGGCTCCAGGAGAGCTGGAGAGGGACTGGGGACAAGGGATGGAGGGACAGGACCCAGCGAATGGCTTCCACTGCCAGAGGGCAGGGCTGGGTGGGATACTGGGAAGGAATTCCTGGCTGGAGGGTGGGGAGAAGCTGGAATGGACTCCCCAGAGAAGCTGTGGCTGCCCCTGGATCCCTGGCAGTGTCCAAGGCGAGGTTGGAGCAGCCTGGGACAGTGGGAGGTGTCCCTGCCCATGGCAGGGGTGGGATGAGACACCAGCCCAGACCCTTCCAGGATTCTGTGAGGAGAGGGGAATTGAGGGCTGGAGGTGCACCGAGGTTTCTTACAGCAGCTGGAGGATCCCTCAGAATTCCTGCGGGTGACCTTAACCAGTGTGCAAGGGCAGCTGCTTGGGTTGGCAGCCACGTGGGAGATTCCTGGGGAGCTTTAGGGACAATTCAGGGCCCTTTTCTCCCTGAGCTGGGTTGTCTTGGGGCGGTGCTCTCCTGGATCTGCTGGTGATGGAGGAGGAGCCGATGGGATGTGCAGCTCCGGGCCAGCCCTGGGGATGAGAGCACCTCAAGCCTTTGAGCACTGTGGGGAGGGAGCAGGGGATGAGCCCTGCAGAGACTGGTCTGCCCTGGAAACTGGCTCTGCTCGGAGCAGGCACCTCCAGAGGCGCCTCGCAGGTGTGGTGGTTCTGTGAGTCTCTGGCTTCTCCATTTGTACCAAAGCTGGAGGTTTGTTTTATGAGGCCCAAATCCTTGTCCTGTGGGTTTGCTTGGCTATTTGCTAATTTGTAGAGCTGTTTTTTGGTTTGGTTTTGTTGGTTTTTTTTTTTTCCCTAACCCTTCCATTGAGTTGTTACCTGACTATGACTTCTTGGAAGTCAAATTTGGGTTCTGGTTCTTTATCACAAAGGAAAGGCAAAGTACAACCCAAAATATGACCCATAGGCAGCTCTGCTTCTTCTGGATTTCTAGTCCTAATAGTCTCACCTAATGTAGGAATTCACATTAGCCTGTTTCTGTTGAACCATCAAAATACAAAGGAAATGAGAATTCATGTTTGTGCTGATAGGAAATGCAGTTATTGAGAATTTTATGAAATGGCTGGCTATAATTTTAGAGCATTAGGATGATTTACTAGCCCTGTCTACCAGTGCTAAAATAGAAATATCTTTACATTTTCACAGTATTTTACTCTTTTTGACACCTTTTTTCTATCTTTCAATACTCAGTGTTTTCACTCAGTTTCTGCTGCATTTGTGGAATGTTGCAGTGGTTGGCCTGTAAATGTTACAATTATTTGGTTATAAGAAGTAGATCAGTTTATTAGGAAAATAAAAACCCACTAATGATGTTTGCATTAAAAAAAAATAATTTGTTTTCCTGAACTATATTGGGCTGACATTGATTCAACTACTTTGCTTTAATTAATTTTTTTTTTTTTCAAAAATGCCTTACCTGTACTTTTTTACCTTAAAAGCTCTTGATATTTGATATATCTTTTATAAATGATTATTAGAATATTCGCTATTTGATAATATATTTTATATATTTGATATATCTTGATATTTGACATATCTTTTGATGTGTCTTGGGAGGCTGATACCTGAATCCAGGTGAGGGGTTTGAGGTTTAGATTATTTCCTAAGAGCTACAATTCTTATAAACCACCAGGTAAATTTATATGGAATTAATTATCCTATGCCTACCAGCTTTCAAAATCTGTGAGAATATGTGGATTCAGAGGAGAGTTTTATATCTCATGTTCAGATTTTGCTGAAGTTTTGACGAAGGAAATATTCAGCTTTTTTGGGTACTCCCTCTAGTGCTGAAGGTGCTACATGGCTGAAAAAACAAACAGATTTGTATTCACCAACCCGGGGAAGGAATTAATGTCATCTTTTATTTCTTTGTTGTTTCTGTTCCTTTTGGCTTTGCACTCATGGGAACTTAAGCCCATTTGAGCTGGTGGCAAATGTGTGACCAGTTGTGCTTGAAAAATTAGTGTTATGTTGGGTTTCAAAGATAAAATTGTTTCGAAATCTGCCAAATACAAAAGAAGAAGAAAAAAAAGCCTTTGCTGTCGGTCGATGCCTGATCATTAGACAAAATGATTGGTCCCTAAATTAATCTTATATTTGGGCACCTATTTGTTGCAGTTCCTTGCAGCCACGTTTAAACTGGGGCTGGAAAAAAAGACCTGGATGAAAGCAACTTGGATTTTTCAGTTACATAAAACTCTGAAAGGCTTTTACAAATTGCTTCTGTGTGGGAGGCAGCTTGCTGCAAAGCTGTCACTTGAAACTTTATCAATCAGAAGACAGTGCTGGTTTTAATTATGTAGATTTTCAAAGTAAAATAACTTTTTTTTTTCCCCTTGCCTGGAAATGTAGAACAGAGTCAGGTGAGATCTGGAACAATCTGAAAGATTTTTGAAGAGTTTGCTGGGCTTAATTGAAATAGCTTCAGAAAGCTGGCTTTTATGAAGTGTAGTAGAGTCGAAGCGTTTTTAGCTTTCTTCTTTTTAAAAGAAAGGCCTTTTTCTCCTTGTACATTGTGCAAATTGTCACTAACTTCTAATTATCTCTCTATCCAGCCACGGTGCCCATCTCAGTGCTGTAAAGATCTCCACTCTCTGAGTTTTCGTGGCCTAATTTCGGTGCCTTGAGCCCTAAAATAATGTGATGCTGTCGAATCCCGCTGGGCTCTTTGCAGAGCTCTGACAAATCCCCTCCTGGCCCTGACGCTCTGCAGTTGTCACCAAGCAGGTGAAATCCCTGCAGCCATCCTGGAGTTTGCTGGGAACGCTCCAGAGCTCTCTTAGAGATGCCACGAGGCTCCTGCATCGTCAGAGAGCAGAGACAATGAGCTGGGTTTTATGCTGCTCTAGCAGGAGGGACGGTGGGAAAGGAATGTGAATTAATCATGAGCACTCCATTTTGCTAATGTGTTTGGTGATGGGGGAGAGAGACAGACAGAGTGTTTCCTTTTGCTCTTTTCCTTTCTGGGTTGTTTGACTTCATTAGGAGTTGGATTTTGCTGTTTGTTCTCACTCTGGGAAGCAGGCAGCACTAACATGTCACGTCGTGGTGACGGATACGTTCTCCAAAGCCTCTTCTCCAGTGTTTATTGTGCAACACAGTTGGCACCACTACCTGTTGAAATTGGATAAAACCATGATTTCTACCAGAAAAAGGCACTTAGGCTCTGATTTCTGCTGGTTTTGACACCGGCTTTTTCTTTTCCCAATTTTCACATCATCTTTCTTAATTCCCTCTCCTCTGGCAGTGCTGTCCTTTTTCTCAGCCTGGTGCTTGTAGGTTGTCTGAGAAATCCTCCCAGCGTTTGTTACCCAGCGTGGGGGTGACTGAGCTCTGCATGGAATAGCTGCTGGTAAAAATGATGGATTGTAGCTCTGCTTCTGGGCTCCTTTCACGGGAGCTTGGGTGACCCAGTGCTCAGCTGGGACAGGGTCACAGGTCCTCACCCCCTGACTCTTTGCAGATTCCCTTTGTGAACTTCCACTGCCTTTTCCGTGCCCCTTTTCCGCCTCTGCCTGGAGTCAGCCTTCCTGCCACTTCCCTTCCCCTGGCTGCTTTGTCTTCTCGTCCCACTCTGTTTTAAATCAAAATTGTATTTTTGGATTCCACACCTCCAAGGCTGTGACCTCTCCAGTGAACTCGAAGAATGGGCTTTTCTGTGGCTGGCAGTCTCTCAGGGTTGCAACTGCTGCCTCTGCTGACTGGGAGTGGAGCACATCAAAGTCAACTGTCCCAGTTTTTGGCATTCAGGCTCGGAGCCCAAGAAAGAAATGTGGCAGTACCTTTGGGAATTTACGGCTCCCAACCCCTGGGTTCTTTCAGGTCACTCAAACAAAAGTCCCAACTGCTATGGATGAGCTCTTTTATCCCTCCATTGCCCAAACTCCTGTCTCGGCACAGAAATTCATCGGGAGTGTTGTGGATGTAGAGGCTGGCCCCGAAGAGATTCCCACCGTTCCGGAGATCCTAATCTCCATCTCTGCCCTTCCCTTTGTGCTCCAAGACCTCTGAGAGCAAAGACATTCCAAGAGAAGCCCATCTGAGCACTGGCTTCATGTTCTCAGGCTGGCAGAGAAGTCCTTGACTCCATCCATGTATTCCCAGGGAAAGGGAAGCTCAGCAGAGCCCTGCACCATTCTGAGGCCAAGGAAAAGTTCCCAGTGGAGCCCTGGAGCAGCACGGGGAGCTTGTGATGATCCCCTCGATGATGCAGTGATGAATTGCCATGTGGCCCTTGGTGCCTTCAGAGCAATCATGCTGCTGCAGGAACCACATCCACAAACTTTTCTGGAAAACAGTCACAGAGTCATTTAGGCTGGAAAAGCCCTCTTGGATCACAGAGTCCAACCACCCCCCAGCACTGCCCAGGCCACCACTGACCTGTGTCCCCAAGTGCCACATCCACATAGCTTTGAAATCCCTCCAGGGGTGGGGACTCCCCCACTGCCCTGGGCAGGTGACCCTTTTGGGGAGAAATTCCAGTATCCAACCTAAACCTCCCCTGGCATGACTTGAGGCCGTTTCCTCTTCCTGTCCCTTGTTCCCGACCCCCACCTCCCTCACTGCTCTTCCAACTCCAGCAAGGGTTGAGGGCGAGATTCACCTTTGAGCCTGTTCTTGGTTTCTGAGCCCCAGGAAGGATGGATGTTCTTACAACACTTCAGAAATCCATGTAGAAGCCAAATTCCACTCTCTTGTTTACTTGTCTGTGAATTATGCCTGGAAATTACCTAAATTTGTTTGGAACTAGTTGAGCATCTTGTGATTCATAGGTATCTTCCCAGTAGTACTGCAGTAGATGGTTACTCACATCTAGCAAAGCCTCCAAATTTTATTTTCAAGCTGCAGGCTGTGAAGTGGGATTGACAGTTGCTGAAATTTATGGCATTTGTAGTCATAAAAGAAAATGTATTTGAAGTAGCACCCAACTGTGTTTGGATTATAGGTTATACACCCAGAGCACTTCTGACATTTCTGCACTACCCCAAGTGGAGAAGGATGAGGAGAATTCACCATTTAAAGATTTGGGTCTAAAAGAAGGGGTCTAGAAGTTGGCAAAATCTGCTCTTAAAATTCTCTCACCTCATTTAGGAAAATGGGGTGATTTAAAATGCCATCCTGAGATTGACATGAAAATTTGAAGCCTGTATCAGCGACTGTTATGTAAATGGTTCTTGAAAAGTCTCTGGATCATTTACTCAGAGGTGTATTTAAAGGAGGAAATGACTTATTCATACATTGTTTCATGAACTCATACTGTGATTTTTTTATTTTTTTTTTTCCCAAGCTACTTGAAAGGAAGCTCAGAGGATTATGAGAGCATAGAAAGCCACATGATAAACAAGGGCAGTGGAGTGGGTATGGAGGTGACAGGAAAACAAAGCCTGGCAATAAATACCGAACAAACAACTGAGACAACAAAACAAGCTGAATTAAACTGCTGAGCCAAGTCTTGACTTGAGATCTTTTCACTGGGAATGTCAGAAATTCTTTCAGGACTTTGACTTGCAAACGAACGTTTCCAGGGAAGGTGCTCTGATAATATCCACCTGTCTTAGGCATCGCTCTGGGGTTAACTCTTGCTTAGGGAAGATTCTGGTCTTTTTATAGGGTACTGTGTGCTTTTAATCCTTGAGAAATGGTAATTTTTCTATCTAGAAGGGCATTAGGAAGGACCAGCCTGGGCAGCTGTGAGTCACTGGGATGCTTCAGTCCTGTGACCCATCTGATTACCTGGGTAATAAGCAAGGGGGGACCAATACAAAGATCCTTCCCATAATAGCACTGCTGACCCCGTAATAATGTATTTGTGATTTGATTTATTCTTTCTAGAAATCTTTTTAATATGTCTTTATTGCTTCTGATTTAATTAATCCCTTTCCAGTTCTTCTTTATCTGGGTTGTTCTGTTTATCCAGCAGCTCATGCAGCCACAAGTTATTGTAGCTCAGAGGAGCTTTATATGTTTTGTACCTTTGATTAGCAGGGTTTCTGCTCATTTTTTAATACTTTCTTGATTCCCATATGGTTCAGGTCTGTGGGAAACATCAAAACATCTCATTTAAAAGTAACTTGGTAGAGAAATACTCATAAAGAAAACCCAGTTTGCTGTAATTGCCCCAGGTTCGTGTTGGAAGCTGTGTCCATAGCAGAAAGGCACGATGGAATATGTTGGATTGCCTATTTCTGCTTCTCTGAAACTGTAATTGAAGTATTAAACTTACCATGGGCTTTTCTTTAGGCTCAGATTAATTTCTAAGTTAACAGATACAAGCACCGTCTCTAATTTTATGCTTGGCCTTAAGCACACCTTTATTCTTTGTTCTTAAATTATTTTATTGCTTATTAATCACTGCAGATCAGTTTGACTGAATGGAAAATAAAGTCTGGAAAAGGCTAAGTCTTGACTGCAATGAAAATATATCTTTATATCTGATGGAACAAATGCCCAGAGGGAATAGATTTAATTCAGCAAGGAGGGTTTTTCAAAAGCTTTTGTCTTCTGCCCTCTCACAGACAAATTTTGGCAGAAAGAGAGGGTTCTGCAGCTCAGTATAATCAATAACTCGACTGCCTTTCCTCAGGCTCCTTCAGGCTGAGGTTTAATTTGGTGTCTGTCTGGAATCTGTGCAGACCCTGTCAGAATCACAGAATCATCAAGGTTAGGAAAAAAAAAACAAAACCAAGATCATAGAGCCCAATCTTTGCTGAAGTTGTCCATGCCTGCCCACGATTTCAGTGAAAAATTTTTTCCTAGTATCCAATCTAAACCTTTCCTGGCACAGCTTGAGAAAGGACCTTGGTCTGGAAAGAGAGACTTTCCAGCAAGGCTGGGTTTGGCTTTGTGGAGGTTGGGGAAGATCAGTTTGTTCTGGGACCCTCAGGGAATGACCGACTGCCACTCCTTCAACTTGAAAAAATATTAAATTTCAGATATCCCTGGGTGCTGCTGTTGTGATATTCTCAGTTTTATCTGAGCTTCACCTGGCAGTGAAAATTTCCCAGGATGTCGGGGTGACTCTGGAAATGCTGATACCTCATGGATACAAATTGGAATGAAACCTTCTCTGGCTGCAGCTGTTGAGACAGAGAATAACACAACTAAATTCAGTGTAAGGTTCCCACTCTTGCGTTTTTATTTGATCTTGGATGCAGAGCTGCAGAAACCTTCATGGTTTGGCCATTCACATTTGTTGGCTTTGTTGATTCAAATGGCTTTGAATCAATAAACCAGGATCCATGTATTTGCCACAGCCATGGAAGGAGAATTATGGCTCAGACCTCCTTGGCTTAATTTCAGTGTGTTCAGCTGGCTCTGGACTTGAAGATAGAGGTGAATATTCAGGGTCATGAAAGTGAAAATGTATCAGAGACTTTTTTTCTATTTATCCTTGCCAGCTGTACAGAAAAGACACTTTTGGACTGAAAACTCCTCTGTGCAATGCAATGATTGATTGTGTTATATTGGGAGTTATTTCTCATAAAATGTAACTCAGAAGCTGAATGCTGAACTGTGAAGGTCTGTTTGCTCAGTGCCCCTCTTCTGGAGCTGGTTTAGAAATGTCCTTGGAGGAATCCTGTTGTTCTTTGCCTCCCTCAGAGCTGTCTCCAATGAGCTGTGGAGGAAAAGGGCGCCCTGAGCCTCCGTAGTTAGATTTAAACAAAGATTTACTCAATGCAGGCACTATGATTGGATTTTGTGGTATTCTATGCATGGGCCAAACAAGAGAAATTTTGTGTTTGAAAAATCAGTTTGTGGCAGCAGGAAGAACTTAGTCATGGAACCTGGGAGTTGCAGGAGGCAGGAAAATGGTGCACGGGAAAATTAAGCTTAAATCAAGGCATTGTGGTTAAGATTTAGTCCTTGTTTCTCAGCAGAGAAAAAAATGTGTAACTCAAACACTGAAGGGAGTACAGTTATAAATCTCAGTAATAAATCAGGCATGTGTTTAGGCAATGACATTGCTTGTGTCCCTCTTGAAATATAGATCTGTGGTATTTCTTATTCAAGTTAGGAAACAGAACTTCAGGACAGTAAAAACAAAATTCTTCTCTTGGCTCCACAAGGTAATAACTCACCCAGTCCATCTCCATGTGATGCACACATGTTAAAGAGAGATAAATCAAGTGATGATAAGAGTTATTAATTGTCCACATTAAAGAGCTTGGGCCTGACCTCATGCTGGTGGAAGGGATGATCAAACCAGAGTGGAGTTTACAGAGAAGGAGGCAAGAAAAAACCCTTTTCATGTGTCTTCCCAGATGTGATTTGCCCTTCCCTCTCCTGCCATCAGCTGTTTGTCTTTATGCATGGTGTGGGAAAAGCTTTCAAGTGGGAAAAGCAGAATTGAACCTATTTCTTATTTTGCTGTTCTGTGTTTAGTCCCTTCAAGCCCTGCTAAAAGTCCATCTTACCTTTCCTCTGTGATCATGGATCAAAGCCTCTTTTATTCAGTGCCCCCAAACAGCTGATTGGCTTTGGGTCCTTTTTAATTTGCTGTCTGTATGTGAAAATTTTTTTAGGATTGAGGTGTGGCAGATAAAGAGATGCTGATCTGGACTCTGTGTTTCTTGCTTTGTATATTAAGGTAAAAAAGCAATAGGTGTGCTTAGAGGCTTCAAATCCCATAGAACTGGACTTTCTGTTTTATTGGACTGTGTCAGTGGTTTGTTGCTTATTTTTATTTGCTATTCAGGAAGTGAAAATACCTAAGTGAATGCAAGTATAAACTTCACTAATTCTAATAGGCAGCTTAATAAATAATAAACCCTAAATTTTTCAGTGCCACCATCACTCTGAGATCTGAAATGCTGAACACTTTAGAGGCAAAACAAGCTGTGTCCTGTATTCTGAGATTTTTGTGTAGAGTAGCCTCAAATCCTCCCTGCTCTGAAGAGCCTTTTGTGCACACGATCACATCTTTCAGGTATTTAGATATTCAAAGTACCTTCTGTGCAGAAGCAGCAGAGATCAGGGCCTAATGGGACAAGAAGCAGAAGAAAGAGCTCATTGTCAGGAGGTAATAACTCCTTGTCATTCTCCGTGGGAGGCTGGTGGAGGTTAAAAAAATTGGGAAAGAGTGTTGCTAAGCACTTGCCATACCTTGTCTTGGTTAACCAGGAGAGCCTGGCTTTAAGATCTCCTCTCCAGTAAGTTCTAAATAACTGTCCTGCAGCCTTTTTGCTGGAAAGTGAAGCTGAATTTACTCAGTCAATCTTCTGAGATAAGTAGATATAGCTAAGTATTAAAAATACAGTCTGACCTCTCTGAGACCCTTCTGGAGTGTTTTGTCTCCATATTGAGATTGTCCCAGTAGTAGCTCCTATTTGTCAGGCCGTGTTGCTTTTGATCCTCTTGATCTTGAGGAGCACGTTGCTGTGATCCTGAACCTCCATTTTTCTGGAAATGCCCATTTTCCTGTAAATTACCCATATGGGGATGTGAGAGGGGACACTTTGAGGTGGCAGCGTGGCCGTTCTCCATCAATTCATCACTGGCTGCTCGTTACGTGGAATCTTCCTTCACCTCCATCCCAGCAACGTGGAAATTCATTTCCCAACTCCAAACCTCATCAGAATCCCCTCCTGCAATGAAAGTCTGGCAGTTGCCCTCCAAAGCCAGGAAGGCTCCTTGACGTTTGTTAGTTGGCTGATCTGTTTGAGAAATCTTACATAAACTCCAGCAGGGAAGCTGCCAATTCCTGCACGTTGGAGGAGAAATGCTTCCTTATTTGGAGAGGTTTGCTCCTACTCGGGCCACAACAGTGGTTTCCAAACGCCTCTGGTATTTGATGACTGTGGCATAACTTTGGAGGGCTTTGTGTGCCTCCTTTCAGCTGTTTTGAGATCCCTGGGTGGCAGTCGGGGAGAGTCCTTGTCTTCGCTGCCTTTGGAGTGGTGGGGAATGAAGGAAAGGGATTGGCTCGTTCTATCCCAAAAACAACCTACAGAAAAACCCCAAAATTAAACCACCTCCTTCACCCTCCTTTTTACCTGGATTTTTATTTTTGTCTTGTTTTTTGCTGAGGAATAGAAGACAGAAAGATGAGGATTTGTCCAAATTTCTGGCAGACACCAGCTTTGGGAAGGGTCCTCACCTTGACCAGCAGCTGGGGCTGAGTCCTGGGCACGGTGTGATCCTGCTGTGGTGTGGTGCTCGTGGTCCCTTAGGACAAGGATCCCTGTCCAGGGGAGGGAGGGGGCTGGAGCTTCAGCAGTGGCTGAGGGAGCTCAGCCTGGAGCAGAGGAGGCTCAGGGGCCCTTGTGGCTCTGCACAGCTCTTGCCAGGAGGGGACAGCCAGGTGAGCTCCGTCCCTGTTCCCAGGGAACAAGGACAGGAGGAGAGGGAACGGCCTCGGGCTGGGCCAGGGGAGCTCAGGTTGGATATCAGGAGCAATTTCTTCCCGAAAGGATCATCTGCTCAGGGCAGTGGTGGAGTTCTCGTTTCTGGAGGGCTTTAAAAGCTGTGTGGATGTGGCTTTAAAGGTGGTTTAGAGACCTTTTCATTTGAGACCATGGTTCCCTGGCCACCAGGGTCACTTCTTCAGCAGTGGCGTGAGGCCACATTTGGGGGATGGAGCTGAGCCTTCTTCCGTGGTGACTTCCATCAGTGGACCAAGTGCAGAAATGTCTGTAATTAATCACTTTTTGTGGTGTGGGGTTGTGCTGCCAATGCTGTAATGATTGGGCTTCGGAAATACTTTGGAAAAGAAAAGCTGAAAATTCCCTCCCCTGACCTCTGTATAAATTCAGTCCACCCCCTGCATGATGCTTTCCTCACTTTACCTATTTTTTCTCCTTCTATTCCACAAACTGTTCGTTTGGGAATGTGTGTTCCTTTGTGTTACTGTTTCTCTGGAATTTATTTGTTGCCATCTCCAGAGTTGGTTTTACATGTTTAATTTTATTATGTTCATGAGGCAACGTTGGCAGGAACGGCGCTATAAAAAGCATTCATTTCATGGAGTGGTACAAACATGTTTTCAGCTGAATTGATGACACTGAATATAAAACACTTCTCATTTGCTCTTCCCCTTAAGGTTTGTTTAATGAACTAAAGTTTTTCTTATTACTTAGAGGTGCAGTTCTTTCTACCCATCCAGAAAGAATACAAAACATAATGTGAATTTCTGGCTGCCATCTCTTGGAAATAACCTACTTAAGGAACGTTTCTCTGTGAATCTTGGGGTGTTGTGGAAATTCCGCCACTCTCTTCTTTTTTCCTACTATTTCTCCCTGAACCTTGAACTCTTTACTGTGAATAAAAATGACTCTAAATAAGGAGATCTGTATTAAGCAGCCAGTTGGGAAAGTATCAGAATTTGGATGCAGGTTTGTGTTTGCACTCAGGGGATTTGTTTGAGGTAATTTTGGGGATTGAGACCACCCTTTTTGGTCTTCAGGCTGCATTGACACTGCCTGTGAAAAGCCATGATTTATTGAATTTACATATGATATCTCTCCCTGGCAGTGGGGTAATATTAATTAAAGTGTTCATTACTGTTTATGATCTGATACTGTGCAGGAGGCACTTCCTTAGGGGATTAATAAGGGCTGGGATGGAAACACCTGTGTTTCCAATGCTGTTTTCCATACATTGGTGTCTAGAGGCTCAGAGTGGTCCTGTCTCCATCCAGGACTCATCTTAATGCTTAATTAATTTTCTGCTGGGGCTGTCCAGGTGTGCCAGGTCACGTGGGGAAGCTGGGAAGGGGAAGAGGGGGAAGAGCAGAGCCTGAAGTGAGATAATCTCTGCTGCTTTCCTGTGGATGGGTGTGGACATGCAGTTAATGCCTCACCAAGGGCTTGATCTCCTGCCCACCACTTCAGCTGACCTAGAATTTCGTGTAAATATTAAAAAGAGTTAGAACAAGCTGTTCCATAAACGACTGTGCCTTAGATCCTCACTCTTGTAACTCTTCATCCTCCAGCGTAGCTCCTTTTCCCACCACTTACTTATTGACACAGCTCCATGTGGGAGAGCTCCAGTTTGGGTAAAAATCAATCATTTATCCAAATTCCCTCACACCTGGAGTGTAAATTAGAGTCACCAACCTCAGAGTGCCATGGCTCACCGATGATGGGCACTGCAAGGAGGAGATGCCACACACCTGACTGAGCATCTGATTAGACATGGGAGACTTGGAAGAGAAAGTTTTGGAGCCACTGACTTATCAAGGCCTGTCGGAGCAATCATTTCCCTCCCCAATTTCAGTCAATTGCTGCCTGACAATTGAAAAGCAGGGATTCCGAGAGCGTGCACCCACGCTGGTGCCTGATCCCCAGTGCTCTGCAGCCATATCCTTGGAATAAAAAGGAAAAGTACACATATGAAGCACCAACTGGAGTTTGTTAAACATGGAGCATATGTGTTATTTAGATTTGGAATGTGGTGAGGTTATGAAGCTATTCTTGGGAAAGAAGACAAATAAATTTCTGGTGCTTCAAAATAATTTGTAACAAATAGATTCATGGAAAGCTTGCTGGAAAGATGGGGCATGAGGCACATGACAGAGCCCTGAAATTCAGCTTCCAACTGGAGCTTCTCCATCCTGTAGTGATGGAGTTCAGGCAGTTTTAGGAATGCGATTAAACACAGGGCATGCTAATGATTGGTAAGGGATTTTAATTTATTTTTGATGGACTTTGTAGCCTCCTGAGTATGACTCGGAATCAGACTTTGAGTTCTCACCAACATTATTGAGTCTGAACTCAGAATTGCTCAGTGATGAGTGAATTCCAGATTATTCCATATAAACTCAGAATTCCGTTGAAGTGTTGTGGTCTGGCTTACCTGTGGATATATGTGATTATCAAAGCTGATGGTAGAACTCAAAATGCAACGTGAATTAATTTTTTATTGTATGAGAGGGGGCAAAAAAGATGCCAAAGGCTGCCCCCAACCCAAATATTGTACAGTGCATATCAAATGAGATCTGAACATCAGTGATTACATTTTTAGTAGGATGAGTGTTCTGACTGAAATGCAACAATCTGTCACTTGGCCTTTCTGTGACATTCAGTGCATTGAAATTACCAGGCAAAGATTGCTTTTTGACATGCTAAATTAACTAAGTTGGAAATTGGAGCTTTATCATGGCTGCTAATTGTTACGGGGAGAGGGAAGGGTTGTTTGTCTTTTATATTCTGAGCAGGCTATTCAGACAGCAGTTAATAAAAAATAAAATAAAAATATTCTCCAAAAGGATCATCTCTGGAAGCAGTAGAATTGGTTAAGAGAAACCACTTTTAATCTGAGCTGTGGCAGTGCTGAACACTTCCCCTTCAATTCCAACCTAACCATAATTAGGGTTTGTTGTAAGGAAATGGAAGACCTGGGAACTCCATTAAAAAGTGGAGAAAAAATGATTGAAAGGAATGTTTTAGACATTTAGAAGTTTGGGTTCATCATGAATGAGGATGTTTCACTCCTAAGTTTTTTTTTTTCTTTTGGTGTTGTTTCTTCAGATATGTAAAAATCCAACTTAACCTAATGCTAAATGATTATGCTTCATATGCTTTGCAAAATCTGCTGCAATCACAACCCTTATGTTTTACTAAAAATTGAATAATGCTTTGTGTAATTATGTTTTCTTTAGCATGGGCTATATTTTGTTTGCTTTCTACTGATTTTACTGAATGTAATTTTTTGTTTCTGAGAGATAAATGATAAATCCATGTAAATTGTGGCAGGTGATGGTACCAGGACCCTCTCTGCAAAGCTGAGATGTTTCAGATCTGAAATTCTGTTTACTCAAGCAGTCATTATCTACAAATGTCAACAAATCTATTTATATTTAGGTCCCAGACAAACAGGAGTTCTGGATAAACATGTAAATGAAATTTCTGTAGGCTTTTAACTGGTATTTCAATATCTACATCAGTGACCTTTTTGTGAGGGAGAGATTTCACTGATATTTATCAATTATCTGAGAGGTCTCCAGCCTTGGCTTCCTATTCCTAGGTGTGAGATATGAATTCCTGGGCCTTATGTGAGCAGATACTTAGAGAAATACTTGGCTGGTCTGTGTGGGAGAGTAATAGAATCAGAGAGCCTTAAAATCCCAGCCTGGTTTGGGTTGGAGGGGACCTTACAGCTCATCCCAGTTCCACCCCTGCCCTGGGCAGGGACACCTTCCACTTCCCAGGCTGCTCCAAACCCTGTCCAGCCTGGCCTGGGACAGTTCTGAAGATGTGGTGAAATTAAGAGGATGAAATTAAGAAGAGATCCCTGTTTATGAAGTCTGTTAGTCCTACTGTTCCTCAAGCAGAAAGAGCTACCAAAGTGCATGAGAGATTAGATGACCCTAGACATTTTGGTGTTAATACCAATTTCAGGACAAGGTGGTGAAGCTTTAAGCTGTCCTTGAATTTGGGTGTTTATGTGCATGCCCAGAGGTTTTTGGCACTCTGCAGCCCCAGGTGAGAGGCGTGGGCAGAGCAGTAATCGCAGCTGTGCGCGTGGAATTGTGAGCGGAACATTCTGGGGGCAGCCTGACACTGCCAGGCAAAGCGAGATGAATGGAGGCATCAACTGCTCCACTCCTGACAGGAGGGGAGTGCGTGAATTAGGGAAGGCTCTGCTCATTCATCCCACTCCTGCTCTGGGAGGGAGTTCCAGGTACTGATGGCAGTTTCATGTCAGTTCACGGAATTTGGATTTATGAGGTGTTGCCAGTCCCGCTGCCCATGCTCCCCCGGTAGTGACGCCCTGGGAGCACCTCCTGGATTATGGGAGAGGGATGATCAAAGGGAGGGAAAGCAGAGCCTGTGATTTGTGTGCAGACCACCCAGGCCTGTATAAATCTGCTCGGTCCCCTGTCTGCATCTGAGGAAATAACTCCAGGCCAGGCTGAAACCACGGGAATTCAGTGGGATGGTGTGAGCAGCATCCCTTCCCAATCCGTGTGGTCAGGGATGGGCAGTGTGGTGCCAGCTTCCTGCAGAGCTCCTGTGGGACTGAGAGTTGAGCAAGGGATGTGGAGTCTGATGTGATCCCAATGTACTTAATGGTTGATTTAGGAAAATGGAAAATAGAATTTTAAAGAAACCATGAGGATGTTTCTTTGTCAAGTCATTAGGTTTTTCCAAATCATATTTGGGGAGAAAAGGAGCACAAGGCACTGAGAGCTTGGTCCAACCACTGTAATCCAATGTGTGTGTGAGGAGGAAATGTGCATGGAAGGAAAGTTTTACCTTCCATTCTTTCCCGGGTATGCAGTGCTGCCTTCACAAGTTGTTAAATTCATGTTAACACCTAAATGTCTGCAGACCTACAACACCACTCCTCTGGAGGCATCCTTGGCTTCCCTGGGCTCTGGCACAGGTATGGAGCTCCCATTACCAAATCTGCTCCCTGGGGGCAGGGTGGGGGAACTGAGAAGTTGGAGATGTCCCATCCCTGGGAGTGTCCAAGGCCAGGCTGGACAGAGGTTGGAGCAGCCTAGGATAATGGAAGGTGTCCCTGCCGATGGGGAAGGGAACGAGGTGGGCTTTGAGGTCTCCCAACCAACACCATTCTAGGATTCTGTGATTATTATGCATCAATAAATACGTTAAATAAATGAAATACTGTTTATTAATGAGAAGGATTAATGGTGTGACACGGGAGGCTGATGCAGGAGCGAAGAAGCGAAGGGTGAAGCAGTCGTGTCGCTCTATCACAGGGGCTGCAGCTCTTTTAATTACAGACTAAGTCAGTTAATACAAGTAAAGAGAGAGAAAATGAGACCCCTTGTGAGGAGGATAGGGTGCCCTGTCAAAGCCTCTCCCTTTGCTGGCAATTGGTGGGTAGGAGACCGTGGTGCTTCCCGTGCCGTTCCCCTCCTGTTCCACCATCCCCGTCGCTACGCGCGGGCTTACATCGGGGAGCAGAGGGACCGGGTGGAGGTGGAGGTTGTGTCTCAGAAGTTTTGTCTTGAAGCTTTTGGATCATGCGGCCTTGTAAAAGAAGTGAGAGACTGAGGACAGGTGTGTAATAACGTTCCCTAATGTTTTGGCTTGCGGTGCGAAGACACCTTTTTAAAGTAATTGTTATAATTAGTTTGCAAAACACTTAAAGCGATGCTCAGCTGACGTGAAGGAATGTGAGGTAGGAGAAACATCCTTTGTTTTAGTATTTCAGGAACACTCTGGATAAATTATGTATTTAGTTATTGATAATTTTCAAATTTGCTCAGTATAACCTGTTCTAATGTCTCTGAGGGGAACCAGGGCGGAGCAGGGTTCAGTGCCTGAAGGGGCTCTGGGAGACTGCAGAGGGACTTTGGACAAGGGATGGAGGGACAGGACAAGGGGTGATGAAGTCAAAATGACACAGAGTGGGTTAAATGGGATATTGGGAAGGAATTCCTGGCTGTGAGGGTGGGAAGGCCCCTGGATCCCTGGTAGTGTCCAAGGCCAGGTCGGATGAGGCTTGGAGTGACCTGGGACAGTGGAAGGTGTTGGGGGTGGAACCGGATGATCCTTAAGGTCCCTTCCAGCCCAAACCCTTCCATGCTTCTGTGGCACCTTCCAACACAGGAATTCCTCTGGTTCCTGGCTCTTGCCTTTCCCAGCCCTGGGGCTCTGACGTTTGGGAGGGGATCCTCACCCTGGGGTGGTGCTGTCTCTGCACCCATGGTGTGCAGCAGCAGCGGGAGGGCTCAGTGCTGCTGGCAACACCGGATTTCCATTTCTCTGATTTCTGCCAAACCTTGAACCACCTGTGTGGCTGGCGGTAGATGAACATTCAGAAGCTGGTCGTGGGGGTTTCCGCAGCGCGGGATCGCAGGGAAGGCTGTTTCGCAGGGAATTGTTGTTTAGGCTTTGAACTGAACGTTTGACATCAGGAAGGAGCGGATTTAGGGCTGTGGGAAGCCCATCCAGCTCCCTTCACTGCTCGTGGTGTTCTAGGCTGTAATTACAATTCCCTTTTCCATGGGAACCCCAGGTCGTGTTCAGTGCACATGGCAGCAGCAGGGAGGGGAGGATCACGATGCCACAGCAAGCTCAATTTGACTCATTTCAGTTGTGATTTAAATATTGTCAACCTTTCCGGGTGCTGAAAAACCACCTTGGCTGCTTTAGCCCCTACTTGGTAATGAATTATGTCAGAATAGGTTGGTGGGAGTCACTTGGGCTGTGGTTAAACCCTTTTGTGTGGATATTTCAAAATACTCACGGGGGGGACAGCAACATAATTTATGGGGCAAAATACAAAAGTTTTATGTCTCTCGTATTTCCAGGCTCAGTTTTGTCTCACTCTTTGCCTGTGAATTTGATCACTATTATCATGATCTTGGTTTTCAGACAGAAATAATGCACCTCGCTCTTTTAACCATAAAATTCCTCTGTGCTCAAGTATAAATAAGTATTAAAAAAATGTCCTTTTTTCTCAGCAGTTGAGGATTTCCTCTCTCCCCAGTTCTCCCAAGGCTTGTCTGGGAGGATTTGGGATTTGTGAAGGACCAGCTCTCTGGTTTTTGGCATCACCCTGGAAGTGCAGGTTCATTCCTGCTTTGTTTTGTCTTCCCTAAAAGTGTGAATTTCTGAGGACAGGGCTCCCTCGCGTGGTGGCACCACACAAACTTCAGCTGCTTCCCCTGCAAGGAAAACCCCAAATTCCCCTTTTTTCTCCCAAACACAGCAGTTTTCACACAGTTTTGTAGGGACCTTTCCACTGCTGGAGAGGCTGAGAAAAGAAAAACCATTGCTGAGCTCTTCTAGTCCCTCCAACCCAAACGATTCTGGGAATCTAATCCCAAAAAATCACAAGATTTCTATTATGCAGAATTCTAGAGAACTTCAAGCTAAGCAATAGTAAGTGTTCAAAGATTTTTATTTTTTTTTTTTTTTTCCATAATGTTAACTATTCCCGAGACTCCAAATAAGTTTTTGACTTAGACTTGTAGGAAGCAGACAGCAAGTTATTAATATGGTGTTGCAGGAAAATCAGTGTTCTTGATGAAAATCAGTGTGCTCAGAATAGGACAAAATTTGGCAATCAACTTCTGTTGCTTCACGATTATTAAATAAATTACATTAGTATATATAGGGTGTCTATATATCATATATAGACACACTGTGTATGAACTGATAATACACTAAATATATAAAAGTAAAATGTACTTTTATGTATTTATAATCATTAAGGCTGTCAGTATATGTATATATAAAATATATTTTCAGTATATCAGTTCAGATAGAGAATTTGATTATATCTATATATAGATATATATAATCAAATATAGATATCATATTAGATTATAGATTACTAGACTATATTATATATACCTATAGATATATGTAGAATCCGATTATATATTTCTAGGTCATATATTGACACACTATATATGAACTGATAATACACTAAATATATAGAAGTAAAATGTACTTTTATGTATTTATAATCATTAAGGNTATAGAAGTAAAAATATATTTTTATATATTTATAATCATTAAAGCTGTCAATATAAATGTGTATATATAAAATATATTTTCAGTATATCAGTTCAGATAGAGAATTTGGCCGTGGTTACCCACGTGCACCTTCATGATGTGGAACCTGGGTCTACTCAGTGTCCATGGCATGGGACACTTCCAGTTTCTGTAGTGGAACTTTTTTCCCAGCTTTTAAACTTTAAACTTTTTAAAATTCAGCTGGCGAGCTCGTCTGTCTTCTGCAGTCATTGGGAATTACTCCTGTCTTTAAAAACTGAATTTTCATGGAGTTTAGCCTAGACGAGACACAAAGGGAAGAAGGCATTTTCATCCTCCTCTCACTGTTTCAGTATCATAAGGGGGGGTGAGACTGTTTCTTTTCAGATTTCATAGGCAGAACTTTTTATCATCAACAATTTATCATCAAATATTTTTTTTAATTGTAGTTATTTTCTTCTTTTGGGAATTTACTGTTTCCTCTCTCCTATTTTCACAATATTAGATTTGCCTAGAAAAGCATTGGGCTTGCGAGTATTTTATTAAGATTTTCCATTTTTATTTTCAATTCAATAGCAGGTATTTTCACTGACAGATTCAAAGCTTCTTTCTCTCTGTGAACGTATTATTAAATACTCAAACCCCCTCCTCCTGGGCTGGTCCCTTTGGGATGTGGGGTTCCAAGCATCCTCCTCTTCATGTTTAGAATTCCAGAATGGTTTGAGTTGGAAGGGACCTTAAAGCTCATCTTGCTCCAACCCCTGCCACGGGCAGGGACACCTCCAGCTAGAGTTGTCACAAAAGCCAAATTCCCAAAATACTGTCTGGATGAAGTCAGATCTGCTCTTTGGGATCATGGCTGTGGAACACCAGACTTTCCACACGAAGGGAGCCGCAAGCAAAGCTGCTTTTTGTTGCCTGATGGTAAATACATGATACTGGAATTATTCTCCCTCTTCTTTTCTGCCGAAAATCACTCGGGCAGGAATCTGAGCTTTCAGCACTGAGCTCAGGACTCGTTTTGTCCTCTTTCTTCTTGCCATGGGAGCGTGGAGAGGCTGCAGAGATGGGACCCAGCACCCTCCAAGTGTCCCCACAGAGCATCTGTGCCACAGTGCCCGAGGCCAGGGATCACTCCCGAGACAGATGCCTTCGGAGGCGCAGACGTATGTGTTTCTGCTTCGTAAAAAAAATAATTAAAATATATTACAAAAAAAAAAAAAAAAAACCACCAAAAC
>WAAG01070080.1:16653-60176 GCA_013390105.1 Tichodroma muraria | reverse complement strand
GGTTTAGACAGCTGGTCTGGCAGTTGGTAATGTGAAGGCCTATTAAAATATTTATGCTATTTGTTATTTAACTTAATTTGTTTTTTTTTCCCGAGGAATTTGGAAATGGGCTGATTAAATAAAATCGCGTGAGGCCGCCCGGGGTCGGGAGTGACAAGAATTGGCAGAAATTTGGGAGCACTGGCAGCACAGGGGGCTAATATTCTGTCTTTCACCCTCCTGAAATCTCGTCGTTCTGTTTGCCTTCTGAGCGAGAGGAGGTGCTAATAAATACACTGAAAATATTTTCACACTTCTGCTGGGTGGAATTTTGATTCGGGAGCTGGGGCGCAAAGGCCTGGCTTCATGGAAACTTTGGAGTCAGTGTCAAGGCTCCCTTTGACTCAGCCCCAGCAGTGGAAATCGACGTTAAAAATGACACCCCCCACCTCAAAGTTTCAGAGATTTGTTATTTTGGGTGCTCACAGAGCTCGCTGTGGAGGTTTCAGGGAGGGATCCAACTTCTCAGCTGTTCAAACCGTGATGTCTCAGAGTCTGGACAAGGTTTGAGTGTCATTTCAATGTTTTCTAGTAGGGGGCTGCTCTCATGGAAAGGCAGAGTGGGTATTTGGACTGGAGAAAAGTAAAAAAACAGTAAAATTTGGTTTAGCATCCTCAGGGAATGATGATCACAGAATCCCAGAACCATCCACGTTGGAGGAGCCCTCTCAGACCATCGAGTCCAGACAATCCCCAAGGCCGCCCATGTCCCCAAGTGCCACATCCACATGGCTTTTAAATGCCTCCAGGGGTGGGGCCTCCTGGGCAGCTGTGCCAGGGCTGGGCAGCCCTTCGAGGGAAGACATTTTCCTGAATATCCAACTTAACCCTCCCTGGCAAAACTTGAGGCAGTTTCCTCTTGCCCTAACCAGCTAACCTGGTATCAACACTTGAAAATCTACAAAAGGGAAATTTTAAAAGTCAGAGGGAGGGAATCCAGGTGTCTGCTCTGGGTAAACGCTGAACAAATTGGATTGTTCCCTGTGTTTGGGGGAGCCCACGTTGGATGTGCACAACCTCATGCTATCCAGGGCTTGGGAGTCACTGTAGACAGCAGGAAAATGGGAAAAATTCATGATGGAGTGGCAATAAAAAGGTGTTTTCACAATAACGAAAACCAAAAGAGCTGTTCACCTACAACGGTCGAGTTTTGAAACGAAGAAGAGGAATGGTGAGCATGAAAGAAGAGAAAAACAGGATAATGGAGTCCCAAATTTGCTTCTTTTCTAGTCACTTGAAGGACAGACTTCCTTGAAAAATGATGCTGATTTATGAAAAAGTAATGATTATCTAATTAATGTAGATCTCAGCTGGATCCTTTCTGAGTCCTAATGCTGGGTTTTGTTCAACCCTTGGCTTGGGACAGTCGAGGGTCCTGTGAAAGGTTTAGGACTGAGCCCAAGAGGTCAAACTCAGGCTACGTTCAGAGGTGGTGACAGAGCCTGAACAAATGGTGCCAGACGTGTGGAGATCAAATTAGTAAAGCTTGGTTTCATGTTAACCAGAGATAACGTGGTGTGAAATCATTTAATTGAGGAAAATCCCCAGACGTCCTGGGAGACACGGTGGAGCAGACTGGAAGGGAGGCAGTGCTGAAGTGGCCAAGGAGAAGGTGGAGGAGTCTCCATGGCCTCATGCTGTTGCTGGAGGAGTGAGGAAAAAGCCAGGTTGTGTTCCCTGATGGGCTGGAGTCCTGTTGGATCTGCTGTATGGGGCTCGTTTTGGAGAGCTGCTGCCTGAAGGTTGATCTTTATTAGGGCTTTTATGCCGTGGCAAGTTGTTGTTGAACTTGTATTTTAAGACTGAGAGTCTCTAACTTGTTCTCACAGCAAGCTGTTCCCCAGACTCACGTTTCCCCCAGAATTTGTGCAGAACCTTTTGTGTTTTGCACCAGATCCTTGGATCCACAATATCCGACACCAAAATCTGGTTCAAGTTCCAGCTACAGCTAAAGCTCTTCCCTCTTGCTCTTCCCTTCCTCTATTAATTTTAAACTTCTGCAGAATCCTAGAATAGTTTGGGTTGGAAGGGATTCACTCACAGTGAAAATAATCTGGAGACACTTCCTTTTACAGGAAGTGTAAATCTTTATTTTAAAGTCATTTTAGTGGAGCTGCATTTCGTACCTCTTCATCCCTTTTGCTCCTGTGAAGTTTGGAAAAGTAATTTATAGCCTGAATATCTCTCAGCATTTTTAAGGGTTTTCTTGAATCTTATATTTCCTTCTTCCTTAATTACTTGGGCCTGTTTGAACCCACAGTGAGTAACTGAAGGGAGAATGGATGTAAATCCAGTACCTGGCTTGTAATTTTTGGTGTTTGAATAGATTTTTTTTTTTTTTGGCTTTTATTACTGATTTCCTTTANATATAACTTTAAACTATTTATATGTTTTTCTCTCATACCTGAAGGATAGAGGAAGGCTGATGACCAAGGTAGCTGGGTAGGGAAAGGAAAATTGAACATTTTTTTTTGTACCTCAAATGAAAACCTACTGAGCAGCTCAGGGAGCTCCACAGATTTTAAATTATTGCAGTTAATGTGATATTTGCCTTTTGCCAAATGGCTGAGGAGAACAATGGTCTGAAAAGGGGTTGATTTGGTTAAAAAAAAATGAACAGAAAATATGATGATGCATGGCCCTGACAATGCTTGCCTGTGTAAGGCAGCGTGATGTGTGTCAGCAATTCCTCCTCAAATCTGCCAATGTAAAAGCTTAAAAATTCTCTCCTGATCCCATGTGCTGCATAATTCGCTTTTCGGATCTAAAAATAAAGCCAGGCTCTTTACAACACTGTGCACATGCTGGAGTGGAGTAAACACGTGTTCAATCTGTTCCGAGTTGTCTGATTAAAATAATCGTGGTGTGAAGGAAGGAGGCAGGAGGGGCACAGCCGAGCATGTCAGAGAGCAGGGAAGTGTTGAAATGCCCTTGAAAATTAAAACTGTGGAGGCTGTGCATGTTAAAATTATTAGGGTTCACGTGGGTGCAAAGATGTTGACAACTTGAACTTGAAATTTCTTGCAAGTGTGGCCTTAAATAAATTTGGATTAAATCAGCAACAGGAGGTGAAACAGTGTTTGATGAAATTGTCTGGCAAATTGGTTTTAAGTCTGGAATTTCATTTTCCAAACAGAGCACTGTGGAGAGGGCAGCAACAAGCAAAAATGAACTGCAAGTTGTTTTACTGTTCTGGGAGACAAGAAACTCTTTATAGTTCTGCTCTAAAGCTTAATTTCTAAGACCTGTATAAATAGAATCCAATCCACCAACTGATTTGGAGAGGATAATCCATCAATATTTAATTTGGTAAGAAAGAAAAGGCTTCAAAATAATAAATGTAGTTCATGAATCAGATGCACCGTTGAGTTCCATTATTAAATGTAGATATATAATATCGGTGGCCTCATGTTTGTTATTTTAATAATTCTAATTAACTTCTGGTAATTGTGGTGGACCTGCTGCCAACTATCCTGGCTATGATCATTACTCAGGGTTATTATTTTCTGTAGACAGTCAGCCAGTGAATGGAGGAAGTTTTATGGCAAACTAAACTTAAATAGCACAAGAAGGTTTTCTTGTTGAAGAAAAATGCCTCGCGGTGAACTCCATCTCCATCTGTCCGTGTTGAAGAGCTGTGGAGAGATCCAGGCAATCTTTAGGATAATGCAGTCTTTTCCAAAGCCCCCATAAACAGTATTTCACCCTTTCTCCTCGACTGGGGATGGTGAGTGAGATTTGTGTGGAGAAGCAGGAGCTTTCTCCCTCACCATTAGCCTGCTCCTCTTGTCTCTCTCTCCTTATGGTCCCACACTCCATTTTTCATGCCGTGGTTGTAATGGTGATAAACCGGGACACTCCAGCCTGAACTGCTGCCAGCACAGGGATAGAAAATAAATCCATTGGTGGATGCAAGGGAAAATCCTTCTCTTTTCTGAAAGACATTTCAGTGTCCAAGAAATCCATTGAGTATGGAGCTGCCGGTGAAGAAGGATCTGTGAAATTAACTTGTGGTTTTGTCTTTCCCCTTGGTAGCCTGGGAGGCTTCTCCCACCTTGGAGGTGGCACCCATGTCTGTGTTAGGTCTTTCTGCAGCTGCAAAAAATTCTGCCCCATTTCAGATGGGAAGGTGTCACAGGTTGGAGTTTCCCATCAAAGACTTGCTCTGTGAGGGAGAGAAACCCCCAAATTCCCAATTTCCAATTAATTGAGGTTGTTGCTACCTGTGAAAGTTGGAAAGATTTTTTTCTTCTGCCACAGCAGTTTTTCCATGGGAAGGAACAGTTGCAAATGCAGACGTTTATTTCATTGTAGCAAAACCCCACAAAAATTTAACTTGAAAAAGAAATTTAAAAAGTGGATTTTCAGTGGACTTCAGGGTAGATTGTTCTTGTACATCTTCAGAGCAGAGTGAGTGGAACTCAGTGCCAATTCCTTCTAGAACAATTGACTTTCAAGAATCCATCACATTCCTTAGTGGAAGGTTGGTAATCTCCAAAATGTTGCTCTCGTCTTTTTAGCTGAACAGATGAAGGCAGGAATGATGTGGAATCATGTGCTAGAGGCAGAGCAGAGCTGGGATGTGTGGAACATCGAGCCATAGATAAGGACTTTAGGACAGTCAGGACATTGCAAACATCCTCTGGGAAGGCTTGAAATCTGGTGCAGGGAAAAGGAAAAAAAAAAACACTTTTCTAGCAGTTGAATGTGTGAGTGGATTTAAAGGACAGATATTGTTTATTTTGAATTTGGAAATAGAAAATTCTGTAAGGAAATGGATTTAACCCCCGAAGTGTGTAATTGGAGACCCTAAAATAAAAAGGCAACTCCGAGCGGATTTAGGGATTGCAGCTGTTGGGAGAGATGTGCTTGTGACACCCTGAGAGCACAAAGCCTCTCGTCAGATGGGATTTTTGGCACTGAGGGACGGTGCCCATTAAAATAACTGCTAATTCCTCGTGCCAACTGCACCTCCTTCAAAGCACACTGCACTGAGAGAGAGTTATTGGGCTCCTTCTGAGCCTCATCTTCCATTTGCCCACCAGAACACCCACACAGCTGCTTCACAGAGTGACAAGGTTGGAAGAGACCTCCAAGATCGAGTCCAGCCCCTGCCCTAACACCTCAACCCTGGCACCGAGTGCCACATCCAGTCTTCTTTTAGGCACATCCAGGGGTGGGGACTCCAGCACCTCCCCGGGCAGATGATTCCATTACTTTATCGCTCTTTTCAGTGATAAAAACTTTTTCCTAAAATCCTCCCTAGATGTGGGGCATCTCCAAAGTGTTTCAGTGCTTTGGAGTAGATCCTGGGGATGATGTGCCCTCCTTTGGCAGTGCCACGTGCCTCTGATGGCAGTGGGGGAAGATGAAGCCCCCACCTCCCAGGGACCTTTCCCTTTCTTCCTGCCCATCACAGCAGTCAGGGCAAACTCCGAGATCACACGGAACCTATGGATTCCTCAAAAGAAATTAATCCCAAGTGGTTTTATCTCATTTTCTGTGTATCGCCTACTGCGATTGGGGCTCTTAATTTGTTTTTGCAAACGATGAATTTGATTTCCTGCTATCAGTGAGTGTCTGCCTGTCGGAAGGCTCCAAGCATGACTGGCATAATGAAAAGTCTTCTTTGCATCAGAGTTGGAGCTTTGTGTGTTAAGAACTTCCCTCTGTCTGGTATCTAAGATCAGATGGCAGATCTTCGTGTGTCTCCACTCCAAATTGTAGTTCATCTTTATCATCAAAGAGAATGATTCTCATCAGGGTACAGCAAGAGTAGAAAAAATAGATGGAAAATTTAGTAAACGGGAAATCTCAGTAATTTTCTTCTTTTGACTCACCGTAAGATTCAGGAGTTCAAAGTTCTATTGCTAAAGAAATATTCGTGGCCTCTTAACAGTTTCTTTTGGCTGTTGGAAATGGATGTGGGTGGATCTTGGGCTTTTTTTCTCTGCTTGAAATATAAATCTGGTTTGTGGTTTAGAAAGTGTTCATATCAGATCTACAATAGAATTCCGCTTTTTGGTTAGTGGGGACAACACAGAATAAAACGTGATGCCCTCAGCTGCTCTGAGCAGGTGGGGGAGTTATTCTCAGTGGAGTTTTAGATGTCCAGCTCGAGTTTTTGTTCTCAGGTAGGTGCAGTGAAATTATCTGGTTCTCCCCGGGTTGGAAGTAACAGAATTGCCCCTGGGGGCTGTTCCTGGCCCCTGTGTGTAAAAATGCTGCTTCCCAGTTCAAATATTGTTTGCAGACAGATGGGGGAAACCCACGGAATTGTTCAGCTTGGAGAACCCCTCCAAGGCCATGGAACCCATCCCTAAACCGTGTCCCCAAGTGCCACATCCACAGACAAACACAGCTCGAGCCAACGAGGCTCTCAAATTTCCAGCAGTTCACCCTTGACAGTTTATTTTTTTTAATTTTTTTTTTTTTCTTATCTACATCTCAATTACATAGCGAGATGTTCTTTTTAAAAACTTGTTTGTTATTAAGATATAAATCTACTTATTTTAGTCATGTAGTGCACGGCGGCGTAATGCAATACAAGAAGATTACAAGCTGATGGTGAGATGTTAATAACAGTAACACAAAACATTAAGGCAAGTGACATTTACATAAGTATCTTGATCTTAATACATGTAATTTACATATGAAAATTTAATCACCATAGAGATAAACAGCTGCAATGTTTAATTAAACTCTCCACACAAAATCAGCCTGCAAGAAGTAGTTTGTCACTGCTAATTTATCACAATTCTCATAAGTATTCTTTAAAATAAAAATGCAAAATAAATGACTCTTATTGATAATTTAACTTCTGGTTACTTTATCGTATTCTCAACAGGCTTTGATGATACAATTACAATATGAAGATTCCAGGCTCATTTTCTCACCATTTAGAAGACAAAACATAAATATATGGAGAACAAATGTATTTGTTTACAGACTGAAGGGTCAGCAGCGTGGCAGCACTGGAGCACGATTTTAGGCAAATTTAATGCTGTGATAAGTTATGTGCAATGAAGGGCTGGGAGTCCCTCTCCGTGGGGCTGTTTGAGGAGGAAACAATTAGAGGTGAAAATTAATGCTGGAATTATCCCAGAGTCAGAACAGGCTCCATATCCCTCCCTGAACCGCATATTTTGGGAATCAGAGATGTGCTGACATTCAGGAGTTATTGAAGCCCAGACTTTGGTTTCAAAGCCAAACAAAGCATTCGGTGTCTTGAAAGAAACACTTTCCACGTCTTTCTGGGGATTCTTCAAGAAAATTAAAATTAGAAGGTTGGCTGTATCCTCTTCACAGCACTGGCAGCAAAAAAAAAGAGTTTTTTGGTAACTTCGGGGTAGGTGGATAACAGCAGAAAAATAGATTTTGGTAACGCTGGGGTGGATGGGAATGGAGATAGTTAACATTTAGTACCTGAAAATGCATATTTGTAGGTGTGAAAGTTATTCTCTCCCCAGAAGAACAAACTGTATAATGAGGCTGTGTCAGATGCAGCTTCTGCATATGCTGAAAATTTAGATATTGTTTATATATAAATTTACTGAATATCCTCTTCCATGGCAACCCCAGAACTCTGGGGAACCTTGGGCTGCATTGGGCAAATCCATTTCCATGGGCCCGTGGCAAAGATGACTCTTGGAAAATCCTGTTTTCACCTTGGGTTTAGACTTGGCTCTATTTATTGCTCATTTCTCTTTTTGTTTTTAAGTTTTGTTTAAGGATGCGATCATTTAAGGTTATTTTTATGCCTAAAGATGATACCCAGATCACACAGAAAAAATGTGTTTATTTGGCCATGAGTTCAAAAATTCTTTTTCTCAATTATAAACCTGTTTAATTAAAGTAAAACTGGGCTAAATTTTGCTTTTTATTTATAAATGAACCTTGTTGGAGAACTAGATATAATGAATAAAAAACTTCATAAGTAGAGATTGGGTCTAGGATAGGATAAATCAATACCATGTAGAAAAAAAATAACCGTTTTTAAAGCAATACAGCTTTTTGTTTGTTTTATTCCAAATCTGAATTTTGTAACATAGTTGGAATTAAAAATGAAGAAATGGACACATTAGAAGATGAAAATCATGGGAGGGATGCAAAAGTTTCTCTCTAAATGCCGTTCTGCTTCACAAAAACCATTCAAAATGAATGAGGAAATATTCTTAATATTAGAAAAAAATCTATTTCACCTTTGATTTTGGTGTGGTTTGAATGTGTTGGTGGCAGCTGATCCTTAGTGGCAATTTCCTGGCTCTGCTGTTAATGTGTTACAGTCCACGTGCTCATGATTTGAGATAGAACAGAGAGATTTAGGCACAGCTCCCAGCAATTCCAATATTTGTGGCCAACAAAGCAGCTGGAATGAAGATTCCAAGGAGAAATTCTGGATTCCAAACGTTTTCAATTCCAGGTTAGGATTGTTTGGTGAGAAACATGAGTAGGTGCAGAATCTTTCAGTGCTAAGAGAAGAGATGCTAATAAAAATGGAGTTTTGAATAGGTATATATGCATATCTATATATTAGGAAATACATAATTACATACAATGCATAATTACAGTCCAGAAAAAAAGAGGTGCAACTCTTTAGAAAAATAACATTTTCCATCACTGTTTTGCAGTCAATAGAAGTGCTTATGTTTCATGTTATGACCTGAGTGTGTTTGTAAAGTTACTTAATTCAGTGATTTGGGTTGTCATTGGTTTATTACTGTTAAGCAATTGAGTAAAATTAAGTGACTGTCCCTCTATGAGTTATTTTTTAGCTCCTAACTCTCCAAAACTCAGAGAAACCAATAGAATTCTGCTCTGTAAGAGCTGCTTGCTGAAAGGACAACATCTATTCCAGTAGAAAAAACCCAACCAGTTCCAAGAATTCAACAGTAGCATTCCCCACTCTCCAAAATTATTTTTTTCCATGATTTTTTACATATTTTTTCCCCCATAGCATGATATCTTTTCTATATTTCTTCAAAGTTCTTTGCCAGCACAAGGCAGGAATCTCTGTTTTTCCATTTTGAAGGACTGCAAGTTGAGGTTCTTCTGCACTTAAGCCATTACTAAGCAATATTTTAATTAAATTTTGGATACTCATAAATCTCCCACATCCAAGCTAACCTGGCTGTTTGGAAAGTCTTTATTGAGATTGTTGATGGTGGTGTGTTAATTATAAATTTGTAATGCCTAATGGGGTAGGGGACATTTTTCCATTTGGGGATTTCTGCTTCTGGATGGTCAGTGAGAGACAGAAAATGTGGGCATCAGCTGACTCGGAGTCATTAAGGATTCAGGAGCATCCTGCAGAATCAGGTCCAGCTGCACAAATCCATTAATCCATGAGACAATGACAGCCAAGGAATAGATATTTTTGATTATTTTTGCTTCGTTGCCTCGTGTTTGTGCAGCATGGTGCTGAGCTGGACTTGAGGGTGCTGTAAGAAGGGGCTGTGGAAGATGTGTGAGGGTGAGGGCATGTCCTCTGGCTTTCCAAGTGGAATCATTTGGGATGGAAAAGACCTTGAGGATCGAGTCCAGCCGAACGGGTGGGTTTTGTTAAATTGATGCCTGGCGCGTGGAAGGACCATCCAGGCAGGATGCCTCTTTCCAAATATGAAATGCATCCCTGTGGAAGGTGGGGCAGGGTTTCAAGGCTGGTTTTGGGGTGGGAGGCACCTCAGTCCCTGCTTCTTCCTCTTCCCTGCTGCCGAGCTGTGTGACACTCCCCATGCACATCTGGTGCTGGAAACACCCCTGCAGCTCCGGTGGGATCCCACAGAATCCCATCCAGGCTGGACAGACCGACGGGCGAGCTGCCACTGCTCCTGGGCAGAGGCAGGGATGCTCAGCAGGGCGTTCCTTTGGGAAACCTTCCGAACGACACAGGCTCGCTTTGTCCACCTGCTGTCCCTGGAAATCCTGGAAATTCAGGTGTACAGCCCAACAGCCCCTGGCCAGCACCATTTGCTGTGCCCTGGAGACCCCAGGCTGATGGGGTGACCACCCCCCACTCCCCCCCCATGTCCCTGCCCTTTTGGTAGCACTGTTAAGGACACATCTCTATCCTGCTTAAGAGGGGGCTTTCTGCTGGCTGTAGATGAATTAACTGCTGTGTTGATTAGATTTACAAAAATCTTTCAGGATAAAAGTATTAAGGAAATACAGAGTGATTAAAATCCAGCTCTGAAAAATGCAGCACCCCTTGTATTTCCTCTTCTGTCTGGCGAACCAGTGGCATTAATAAAGTTATGGACCAGCAAGGAGATGATTTTCTTGCGGTTTTTAAGTGATAGTGTATGAGACAAAGTCTGAAAGGGTTGGACTATCGAGGACTGTCTCCTTTAGCTATGATCTCCATCACGCTGGATGTAAATCTTTGTTGCCAACAGCATAAACATAAATTGAAGCAGTGATTATAATGCAAACCCACTTTATTTATCTGCAGAATCCACTCATGCTCCCGGTGCAAGTGTAGATTTTCTCCTGTGAGAAGTGATCGGTCCCTCGGGACATCTTTCCTCCCTGTCCCTTGATGATGTCAGTGAGTGGCTGATTAGCTGCTGACACATGAAATTATGGGGGATCAGGAAGGTTAATGAAAGGCTTCTCTCTCCAGCCATGCCCATGCACTGTCTCCCTCTCTCCTCCTTGGCTTTGGGTGATTTGGTGACCTCGGTGACAAAGTCAAGAGAGAAAATACACACTATCATAGCAGTGCAGTCTAATCAGTGGTTCTCTGTTAATTCTAATTATTTAATAAAGGGGAGATGAATTATGTGTGGCCCAGAGTTTCCCCCAACGAGGGCTGCTCCACGGAAGTGCTGTTCAGCTCTCCCCGCAGTGCTGTCATTGATTAGCTCTGTCGTGTTGAATATGTTTTTGCCCGTGTGATTTGCCCTGGAAATCCTGGTTTGTGGTGAAGGCAGAGGCCTTGTCGTTCCCAGGAAGAACATGGGGCTGGGCTGGAGTCATCAGGGGACAGACTGACCTGTGCAGGTCCAGTGGGATCGGCTGTGCCCGGGGTGGTGGTGGCTGGAGGTCAGTTTGGAGAGGGGTCGTGGCCAGCCTGCTGTGAGGCTGTGATCCCTGAAACTCCCCTGTGCTCCTCCCAAATATCCTGTAGCAGGAATATCTGGTGTAGAAATACTGATTTTACAGTTCTTCATCTCCATCTCTGTGTCCATAAACTGGATTTTCAAGGGACACCCTTTCTTTGTCCTCATAGGATGTTGTGAGTCGGGAGGGACCCTCAAGGATCATCAAGTCCAGCCCCTGGCCCTGCACAGGACAGCCCCAAAATCTCACATCAAGAGGATGCTGTCAGGTTAAACTATGCCTTGTCCAATCTTCTTTCTTCTCCCCTGGCCTCTGCCTCTGATTGCAGTCACTGGGAGTTGAGGCTATTTGTACCTATTAATTTAAATCATCCTCTTTTAAGGATTCAGCTTAGAAAAGATTTCCTGAGTTAGCACAAGCTTGACCTTAACATATGTCAAGCTTTCCACGGGGTGGGTGAAGATTATTTCCATACTAATTACTGTTCCAAAAGTTTTTCCTTAGTTGCACCCAGTTCCTGCAGCTCCTTCTTCTTTGGGCTTCCCTTTGTATCACACTCCAATCTTTTTGAGTTTTTATTTTCCTGGGGGAGGGGGTGGGGTGAATGGTCGGAAACTTGTTTTACTGAAAGATTTGTTCTCAATAGAAGTTTTAAAAAAAAACACTTCAGAATATGAATTTGAGTTCTGAAGTTCAGATTTTCAGTTTTAGCAGCCCCTGGAAGTGTTCAAGGCAGGGTCGGATGGGGCTTGGAGCAATTTGGTTGGGAGATAAAACAGGACAGGTTTTTGTGTCTTGGCAGTGAAACATCTGCTGGATGGCTCCTTGGAGACTTCCTCGTGTCTCTGGAGCACGCTGACCTCGGGGCACTCCCTGGGATGGTTGGGAAGTGAGTCCTGAGTCAGGAGTTGGAGCTGAGGGTCCCTTTTACCCCTCTGGAATAAGTGACACGAGGGCTGCAGCAGCAATGTGGATGCTGGCCACAGAAAGGGAGTTATTTTACAGGTAAAGATGTGGCAATAATTCACCCAGGCTGCGTAAAAAATGTCACTGTGCAGTTCTGGGTGCCAGAGGGGTGGGTGACAAAGGATGGGCGATGCTGGCATCACAAACCTGGAGCTCCAGGGGAAGCCACAGATATTTACTGGGACCAAAGCAGTCCTACAGTGGCCTCTCTTCATCTTTGCTTGTGATTTTGCTTTCAGCCTGTTGTCGAGCAGCTCCAGAAGCATTTGGCTGTGTTTGTGTGGGATTGAAAGGGGCCGGACCCACGGCCCTGCTGGGCTCCTGGTGAATTTCTGCTCAGGGGAGGACGTGGAGTCGCTCTCTTATTTCCAAATTATTTCCAAATCCATGGCAAAGCGACTTTGGCTCAGCTGAAGGGCCAGGGGACCCCACACCCACTCTGGAGTCAGCTTTTTCCAGGAGTGATAATTCTGAGAGGGGAGAAAATCCCTCCTGCACTTGGGCTGCAGACAGGACCTGGTGCCATGAAGTGCTCCAGAGGTGCCACCTGGAAAGTGGGATTTTAAAAATTGTTTGGCTGTGTGGATTTTCAGGAGTTTTTGTCTGTGTGTTTTGGTTCAACATTTTTTCCCCTGGCACCTTAGCATGTGTGTGAGCTTAATTATTTTAAGCGTAACAGTATGAACAGTTCAAGTCCCAATAAAATAGGAGCAAAGTTTTTTCTCTTGCTGTCATTTAGGGCAGAGCCATAAAAGCATATCATTTTATTTAGTTTTTGTTTTTAATTGATTTTATACTTTTATAGATAAAGATTTTTTTTTTATATCTTTATGTATATATTTTCTTAATTTTAAAGTAAAAAGCCCATGGAAAGTGCAACAATGGAGGTTTTTAAAATTGAGCTCTCAGGGCCAACCCTTTCTCCATGTTCCATCTTGTCTGGCTGGGATGCAGACTTGGGAGCAGGATGTTCACAAAATTTCCATAGATAAAGTGCTTTTCCTTGTGCTCTTTCAGTCACCCAGAAATAACACCCACAAATTACTGGTCCAAGTTGTCAATATCCTGGTTTTGCTCCCTTCAGCTCCTGACTGGAGCAGTGGGACAGGGTCCTTTCTAAATATTGCGATTTTTTCACATCATCCTGAAATAAGCACATGAGATGATTTAAGCTTGAAGCTTCTGGGGAAAAGATAATTGTTCTTTTATTGTTATAATACCTCACAATAAACTCAGTTTGCACTTCTGCAATGGGGAATAACTCGAGGAGTGTACAATAATTCTTTTACAGTGTTATCAAATGTCATCATAGAAAAGTAAAAAGCTTCTCATTTTCTAGGCTGTTTCTTTTGCATATCCTTTTTGAATTGGTAAATATTTATATTCCAGTCTGGGATTCTGTTTGGAGCATCAGCCACAGCAATGATCCAGTGAGTATCACTTGATCTTGAGCGAGATGATTTTTGTGTGTGCAAAAGTCTGCAAAGGTTTTTCTGCCTGATTTTACACAAGCGAACTTACAATTCTGGGTTAAAACCAAATATTAATGCATGCTAATGGCATCTGAAGGGCCATTTCTGTGTGAAAATACCAGAATATTGATGTTAAAAGAGTTTCTGTATCACCCAGTACCTGTGGAACCTGGCACACAGCTGAAATAATTCTTTATATGCCTCTGTGATCCCCCGCACGTTTCTATCGAAAATACTTCTGGATTGTTTGAAGAAAAACGTACGAGACTTGATATTATCAGAAAAGTTCTGCCTTTATCCACATGCTGTGGATTTTAGCTGAAAAAAGTAGATTTAGGCTGGATTTTAGGAAGGAATTCCTGGCTGGGAGGGTGGGGAGGCCCTGGCACTGGGTGCCCAGGGAAGCTGTGGCTGTCCCTGGAAGTGCCCAAGGGCAGGTTTGGAGCACTCTGGAACAGTGGAAGCTGCCCCTGCCCGTTACAGGTGGTGGAAAGATGAACTTTGAAGTCCCTCCCACCCAAACCATCCTGGAATTCCATGATTCTCCAAACCCTTTAAGTTTCCCCACTCTCTGTGCCACGTTTGAAGGGCAGGGCAGATCAGCCCCCTCCTGCCTCAGTGCCCACTTGCCATTCCCAGAATGGTGGTTGATTTAAAAAAATGGAAAAAAAACCAACAAAAAAAGAAGATTTACACGGATTTTGTGCCCCAATTAGCACTGCTAATTGGGGCACACAAGTAAATTGCACTCTACCCTGTGGAGATTGTCAGGCAGTCAACCAGAGCACTGAGTCACCGAGAGCGTGACTCTAACCCTGAGCTGGGACTTAATCAGGTGCAAAATCCGAGGAGGTCCCTCCAGGAAGGACACAGTCCTCTGCTGGGTATCAATGAGAGAAGCTCCTTCGGGGGTTTTGCTTCATTTTAATTCTTTTTTCTTTTTTAAAGGCCAGAGTTTAAAATAAAACCCTGGGTAGTTGGGAAGGAGACTGCTGACTTTTAAATCAAAAGAGGGTTGGTTTAGGGTTAGATATGAGAAAGTTTTTATAGTGAAGGTGGTGAAACACTGGCAAAAGTTTTCCAGAAAGGTGGAGAATGTTTCATCCCTGAAAAGTGTCCAAGGCCAGGTTGGATGGGGCTTGGAGCAACCTGGAAGAAAGCTGGAAGCAAATCGTGAGTTAATTTGGTTTTGGAGGTGCATTTTTGACCTGTCAGGTATCACAAAAGGCCAGTGTTGTGAGAGGGAAGTGCAGGTGATGCTGCCCATCCCATTCCTGAGGGAAGAAATCTGCAAAGTCCCTGGGCCACTTGGTTCTTCAGGGATGAAATATTGGTCCATATTTTGTGGTGTCATGGAAAGCATGGGAATCAATGTAGGTCCGTCCTGCTGCATGTGGAAAAAGAAAAACAGGTTTATACAACTGCCAAACAATTATTCTTAATTTTAAAAATACGATTAAATCAGTCAAACCATTTTTACTTTTTCCACCATGGAGGGGAGGGGAGTGGAATCTCCTTATATAATGGAGGTATTTTCTCCAATATGTAGACAAAGGAATATAATCCAGAAAACCTGTCTCAAAGATCATATCTGGATCCTGTAGCACAAAGAACACCTTTATCATTAAACCCAGCATGGAAAACTCCCTCCTCTTTCCCACCTCCAGGTAATGGGCAGCAGTGTCCACTTGAAGAGTATTTTACAGGGGGTTGGAATCCATTTTGGTAAGATAGGGGAAAAAATTGTCATTCAAAGGTGTGGTGTAGGTGTAGAAGGTTTTGCTGCTTGAGGGGAAAATGTGACCAGGCATTTTAAAAAGGAGAATATGAAATCAGGGAGTGGTTTGAGTTGGAAAAACCCTTTCAGATCATCCAGCCCAACCTTTCAGATCATCCAGCCCAACCATTCCCAGCACTGCCCAGGCCACCACTGCCCCATGTCCCCAAGTGCCACATCCACAGGGCTTTTAAACCCCTCCAGGGATGGGGACTCCACCTCTGCCCTGGGCAGCTGGGCCAGGGCTGCACAACCCTTGCCATGAAGGAATTTTCCCCAATATCCAATCTAAATCTTCCACTGAGGTAATTTTTTCCTGTTCTATGGCTTGTATCACTGATTCAGAATTTTGGTCCATTTTTACAGAGAGTCATATTACAAGCCACAACACACATGAATGTACATGATGTGAAAAATGTCGTATTCAACATAAAATGGATAAATTCCCTACATACTGCAGATTGAATACTTTTATCCCTATAACAGATATATATATATATAGTTATAATTGTGGCTTGTTGTAAGTCATTAAATCCACTAGATGGTGGTAAAGACCATCGACTTTATCCTCCTGCAGCAAGAAAATAAAATGAAGAAGTGAAAAAAGTTAGGAGTACATAAAAAACCCCAAATCAACCCCCAAACCCCTATTTGCCTTTCTGTGGTGTATACTGCAACCAAGAGCAAGCATGAGAAAGGCAGTGATGCTTTTGGGCATCATGTGATGAGGAGCTCCCCAAATGAAAGGGTTTTGTCAGGATAAATATCCAGTCAGATGATTATGAATCATTGTGGCAAGTTTTAATACAGATCAGAACCTAAATTAATCCTTCTCTAACTCATGGATCGTGGCTCTCCTTTGCCTCAGTTACAAATGAATGGTAAACAATATTTTGGCAATATTTAGGTTAATCATGTAGAACTGATTACTCGAGAAGAATGCTATTATCATTTAGCCAATTTATACCCTGCTCTGTGACAAATGAAAATTAATGTTGCTGTTTTTAAGATATCAAATGGGTCATGATTTTAAGAAAAATGATTGCCCCTAAAGATAACTGATAATGATGGCTAAAGGCAAGGAGATCCGAGCAAGTTAGCAACATCCATAATTCCCTAAATAAATCCAGTGGAAAAGCAAATAGAGTTTGGTGTGTCGGGTGGCTAAACAGGCAGCACGTTAGGTGTTGTTTGTTGGGTCTTTTGGTTGTTGTTTTAAGTGTAACGTTCCCCATTAATTATTTGTTAGTCATTTCCCATTAAAACGGGTATGATTGATGGTTTTCCCCTCGTTTAGTAACGGAAAGCAGGTTTCTGGAGCTGAGTACTGTGTGCTTTTGGTGCAGACGTAATAATTTATATTCCAGAGCCGGTTATTCTTGTTGGTAAGGAGTTCTGGAGTGGATCTCTGCTGCCTCAGTGCTGTGCATTGATAAAGAAACGTTCTGTAGTGAGCACTAGAGGTGATGTGATGAAAATCACTGCAGGTGTTTGCAACAAGTGAGGGGTGAGAAATCCAACCGCAACAGGCAGGGAATTAAAGCTCGTAAGGAAGAGAAAACGTTCCTCCTTCTGGAAAGATGTGTTTTATGTCACAGGGCTGCATAGAAATTAGGCCACGCGAAGAAAAAGCTGTTGAAAAGCTGTTAAACAGGAATGAATTTGTCCCCCCTCATTCCCAGTTCCCTCGTGGACAGAGCTGATCCCTGTGTGCCTCGCTGTGAGGCTGGAGTCACCCCAGAGCTCGGACTGGCTGCCTGCACCTCTCCTGTGTGCGTGGCACGTGCTGCTCTGCTTTCCCCATAACGTAATTTTAGAAGGTCTTGTCCTTTTGCAGAACCAGGAAAAATCCCTGCCAGTCCAGTTCTTCCTCTGCACCTCGTCCGTCCTCAGGAGTGATTACTGTACGCTCTGGAATTGCACATTTTGAGCTTCCCCATGGAGACAGAGCACAAAGTGGTTTCAAACAACGTCCCCGTGCTTGCCCCAAGTCCCTTCTCTCAGTTTCAAAAATGGCATTGCGTGCTGTGGTTTTACCTTATACTGATTATCAGAACAAAACTTTATGGATTTTAGCAATTTTTGAAAGTGTAGGCATGTAAAAGAAGGCTTTTTGGGGGGATTATGTGGTAATTATGGGCCTTTTAGGGTAGCAGACAAGCTCTCCACTGCTGGCTTTCCTGTGTTCCAGGACAGAGGAATTTGGGCTGTTTTTAGAGCCTTTTCTTTGCTTGTCCCCAGCTCTGTGGGTGACAGACACGGCCCATTCCAGCCAGCACCAAGTGGGATGGATCAGGATCCAAGCCAGAGCTGACCTTTGTGACCTGGGGGCGATTTGTGGAGCCTTGGTAAAGCTGGGAATCTGCATTTCTCATGGCTTACAGCAGCATTTTCACTCCCATTTCTTTTCCAGCTGGGTGCTGACCAGCTCTGGCACCCAGGCAGAGAACTTGGAAAGGTTCCGATTTTTATAGGACTGTAAAGGAGCACTCATGGTCAGAGCAGTGCTTAAATCCCAGTCTCTTTGGAGGATCGGTCCAAGCAAAATTTCCTTTATGAGTTACTCAGGGGTGGAGCAAGGGTTTAATTTGTGGGGCAGTATTTTTCTTAGGTGTTTAAAAAGGCAGGAGAAGGCTTCAGGGAGACCTGAGAGCCCCTTCCAGTGCCTAAAGGGGCTCCAGGAGAGCTGGAGAGGGACTGGGGACAAGGGCTGGAGGGACAGGACAAGGGGGAACAGCTTTAAGCTGCAGGAGGGTGGATTTGGATCAGATATTGTGAAGAAATTGCTGGCTGTGTGTGGGGAGGCCTTGGCAAGGGTTCAAGGCAAGGTTGGACCAGCCAGGTCTAGTGGAAGGTGTCCTGCCCATGGTGAGGTGGGACCAGATGGGCTTTCAGGTCCCTGCTGCTCCATCAGTGGAGTGTCCTTTTTGAGCATTTCAGCCCTATCTGTTGTTTCTGGGTCTTTGACTGAAGCTGTGCTCATGGCAATGAAAAAGAAAACTCTTGGTGGACGAGGAAACATTTGGTCATAGTGGCTGTGAGGAAAATTTGGATATGGTTTCATTTGTTCCTTAAACAGCCATGGGGGAAAAAATCCATAACAGTAAAGGGATTTCAAGGCAAAAGTGATGTCAGGTTTCATTGTCAAATTCTTGCTTTGGAAAACAAATCCTGCAGGTGTGTGGCTGAGGAGGGCATCCCTGGGAGCCCAGGGAGGGCCAGGGCACTCCCAAACCAGCAACCACCAGTGCCCGGGGAGGGTGGGACAAACCTCGGAGCCACAGCAGAAGCAAGGAAGGAGGTGGGATTTTGCTCAGCAAAGGATATGGCACTGCAAACGGGTTGAAAAATGCCACAGAAATAGATGGAAATATATGGAGATAAATGTGAAATGAGGGGAAGCTGCTGTGAGCAGTGCAAAGGCTGTTGGGCAATAAAACAGTTCAGAAAGTTCTCATTAGTCCATTTAATGGGACTAATCCCATAATTTATATATATATAAAATTATATATAAACCCATCAGAACAAAGTCACCATTCATTTATTCTAAATTTTTTGTTGTTATTGGTATATGTTATTTGGTAGGGTTGAAACACCAGATTTTTCCAGATCTTTTTTTTTTAATCCAGAAGGAATTTCCTGAAGTATTTTCTCCTCCACTGCATTTCATGCATTTTGCAGAAGCAAGGTAACTCCTAGAAAGCAGCATCTTCCCATTCTTACAATTCCTGGAGGAATGAGTGAGGTTTTCTTCTTCCAGGAGATTTTTGCAAGTTCCAGTCAATCTGCCAGACTTAAGCTGATGACAGTTTCCAGATCTTGTCCTACCTCTGTGTTGTTGCTGAAAGTGCAGAGTGGCTCCCAAGCCCACAGATTTTCAAAGGGAGTTTTGGAAAATGCACCCTGAGATTTCTTTCCCGAGCCAGTCTGTGTTTGCAGACTGTGCTCCTAACTATGGAAATCAGAGCCTTGATTGTATCACTTAACCAGTAAGTGAGATTTCAGTTAGCACTGAACCAGTTAAAAGAAAAACAAAGTGTTTCTTTAACCAACTCTAGCTCCACTCAGGCCTAAATTATTATTTTTTCTTCAGAAACGGGCATTTTAATGTGTCACTTTTCAGTTCCAGCTCAATAAACAACCATTTATTTACAATTTTAAAGCAATCTTCAGCCTAGTCAGGTAAGAATTATTTCAAAAGAATAAAAACATTTTCATTTCCCATCACTGCCAAAAATGAAAAGAACATGAGTTATGAGTCTTGCTGTGTTGTCTTAAGTTGATTACTATGGAATGATTAAAAAACTAGCTGTGCTGTCATAGCAGAGGAGTACATTATAAGTGTAATAACAGTTTAGGGATACAATCCATCAATGCCGTACTTGGGAGAAGAAAAAAAAAGTTGATCTATTTCTTTGGTCATCATTTTCAGCATATTAGATGACAAATAATTGTACGTTCATCAATAACAATAGATTAAAGTTGAAATGATTTATTGCCATTACGCTGTGGGATGATGGAGCACTGGGTCACTCGAGCAGGGATGGGGGCTGTATTTAATTTTCACGGGTCTCTTGGCAGAAATAATAGACAGAAAAGGGGGGAAACCACCTGAAACAAGGTGGATCAAAGTTGGTGACGAGTGATTTGTGGCTTCGCTCTGCGGGAGTGGTGGTGGGCTGGAGGTGGCAATGGCTTGGGCTTGATGATCCTGAAGGTCTTCTCCGACCTTAACGGCTCCGTGGTTCCATGATCCCAAACCAGGCGGTCTCTCACATCCTCGCCCAGGCGAGCAGCCTCCCAAGAAAATCCTCAATGCCAGTCCCGAGGTCAGGCCGGTTAATAAGGAAGAAAATGATCTTGAAACTTCTTTTTGATGTGAAAATTCTTCTATGAAGCGTTTTTATTTACTCTTAAAATAACAGAGAGGGGGGAACGGCTCCATTTGTTGATTATGCCAGCATCTTAGCGCTCCTGTGAAAAACCAGGGAACGCTCATTTGGAGAGGAACAGTCCCGAGTTTTGAGCTCAAACGTAGTTATTTTCCTGAAGACGTTCTCTGAGCAAACTTAGCGTACAATCTGACAACGATGTCAGATTTTGATTTGTCAGTTCCTGCCCTGCTCCCGCGTTTGTTTTTCTGGGCTCAAAACTGGGACAACATCTCTGTTGCCTTTTACTGAAGAGCTCCCGGTTTCCACCACTCCAAGAAGATCTGTGGAGTGTAATTCATTGGTGGCTACCTCTCAGGTGCAGGTGTTTACAAGGAAATAGTGGGATTTCAGTTGAGCAAAATGTTTGGAGGTCTTAGACAGTGATGCAGTTTTCACGAAACAGAAACTCCGCCTAAAACAAGATAGCTCTGAAGCCAGCTTAAGTTTAAAATGATTTCTGCTCTTGTAGTGATTTTAGGAGGAGGCAGCTTTTGCAGTAAGATCAGCATTAAAGATGTTCAGGAATTTTCTCTGCATTTGTGTTATGGAAAACACCACGAAACCTGATGGTGAGAGAAGGGAGCAGCAAGAGTCAAGGTCTCTCTCCCTCATAAGCCAATAATGAAAGAAACCAAACCTGTTTTGATAGCACTTATATATATGGAATTCCAAAATGATAATATTCTTAATGAAATGAGAGAGAAGACAGAGACACCATGTCTGGGTGATACTGAAAAGTTGTCACAGCTGGGAAGAAGTCAGGAGTTCTCTCTGTATCCTATGCTGCCTAAAACTTAGGGCAGGTATCAAAAGTACCACCTAAATTAAAGTGCATTGTAAATTCCTTAATTAGATAGTCTCTAGAAGGCTCCAGGATATATTTTTTTTCAAGATATTTATAATTTTACCTTAATGCTTGTTGGCATTTTTATGCATGACATTCGTGAATCGGATGGCTCAGAAATAATTTTGTAATGACAGTAATGATAATAATTATTTAACGGGCTAAGACATTTTCCTTAACTTAAGAAAATCCATCAACTTGCCTAAATGATCTCTTTCATGGTGTTTGTGATTTTTAAAGTGGCTCCAATACATGACAATGTCTGATAAGCTGGGATAGGAGGAGTAACCACTTTACTTTGGAGTAGCCATTGAATCCACATGAGTTTTCCATCTAAAACTCCTTGGACATGAATTTCCAGTCTGTGTCTCTGGGAGGCACAGGCAGAACCTGCACACTTTAATACCATTAAAAGTTAGAAGGAGTTATTTGGGGTCTTTAAACTACAGAAGTCTCTGGATTCCCACTCCTTGGAAAAGCCATACCTGCCAAGGAGGTGCCAAGAGCAAGTGACACGAGCAGCAAACGGGTTTTAATTTTCTGTCCAGTCAAATCTTAGCATTTCACACTCAATTCTCCTTCCTCAGTAATCTCAATAATTTCCCACCTTGCTCATGATGAATGTCTTGCCAGATCCTACTCAGTCCTTCCACTTTACACAACCTAATTAAAGAAAACATTCCATGATTGCCTATTTTTCCTCATGCATGACAACCTATTATTTTTTCTACCACCTGATTAGGGCTTTATTATCCTTGGATTTAGATTGATTTGCTGGGCACTTTAATAAAACACTGCTTAGTTTGATTTAAAGGGCTACAGGTTTCAGTCATGGAATTACTCTTATAAGTAATTCACGTTCCAAGTGCTGTGGAGTGTCCGTGAAAGGGGATTTGAGCCTAAAAAAAGGGGATCACAGGTGGTTTTCCAGTTGTGTGTGCTGTTAATATTCTTGTTGTAAGCAGTCAGGAGAGGACGTTTTGCAATATAATTTGTCAAGGGTGATAAATCTGTTTCATCATTTCTGTCAAGAATGGATCCTGTGTATTAAAACTACCATAAATATTTTCTCAAGATAAACCAAAAGTTTCATATGATTAAATAATAATACGTTTATGATGACAAATTGCATTTACTTTGTGTTATCTGAAATGCAAGACAAAATTAGGTAGTTAAAGTTCAAATGGATGAAGATCAGTTTTGATTTAAAATCAAAGGAATTTTATTAAGCAAATGAGATTTTCATCATTATTTTGTTATATCTACCAGTCTCTTCTTTCAGAAATACTACTTACGAGCTTAGATAATGATTTAAAAAAAACCACAAAACAACCACCACAAGTGAACTTATTTTACAGCAAAATGTGGCCTAGTGAAAAAGTTCAGGAGTAAATCCTACGTAATTTACCTACGTAAATCCATGGTTATCCCTGTCACTTTGCTGATGTGTCCCAGCGTTTGAAAGGAGAGGAGTGACCCACAAGCTGCTGTCCCCTGTCCCCCCTCAGTGCAGTAATGCTTTGGGGTCACTCTTGTCACACCTTATTTGATTATTTTTCATAATTTTTTTTCCCGAGCACTTTCTGATGACTGAAGGTGCAGCTCTGTTTCCTGGGACTCCTCTTCCAGATATGGATGTGGAGAAGCTTGGGAAGCACAGCAGAGTTTTTCCCTCCAAAGCTTCAGTTCGACAAAACAGATTTTTGGAGCTAAATATTGGCTTTTCTCTTGGTTTTATAAATGTGGTTGCTTCAGCTTTTTCTGCTGCGATTTTTATTTTTCTGGAAGCTTCCCTTGAATGGAATGAAAATTTCCTGGTTAAAAATGTCTGTAGGGTAGCTGGCACCAAATCCTCAAGTTTTGGGGTTTACTTCAACTTGTAGGAGATGTGCAGTGTAGGACCCTTTGGATTAGGGTTAGGTTCCCCACCTGGAGCAGTGTCCCACTCTGGACCCCAGAATAAGGACATGGAACTGCTGGAGTGAATCCACAGGAGGCCATGGAGCTGCTCCAGGGCTGGAGCTCCTCTGGAGCCAGCCTGGGAGAGGTGGGAATGTTCAGCTGGAGAGGAGAAGGCTCCAGGGAGAGCTCAGAGCCTCTTGCAGGGCCTGAAGGGCTCCAGGAGAGCTGGAGAGGGACAGGACCCAGGGAATGGCTCCCACTGCCAGAGGGCAGGGCTGGATGGGATATTGGGAAGGAATTCCTGGCTGGCAGGATGAGGAGGAGCTGGAATGGAATTCTCATAGAAGCTGTGGCTGCCCCTGGATCTCTGGGAGTGTCCAAAGCCAGGCTGGATAGGGCTTGGAGCAGTTTTGGACAGGGAGAGGTGTTCCTGCCCATGGCAGGGGTGCAGTGGGATGAGCTTTAAGGGCTCTTCCATCCCAACCCACTCTCTGATTCCATATGCTATTAATTTAGGCCTGGCTTTATATCTTGCTCCATGAGAATTTCGCTGTTTGACGCGTGAATTTTTTTTATTATGAAATCAGTGATTATTCATTTATTGCGGAATCTCCTGCTGCCGAGCTGGTCCCACAGGGATGGGTCTGCGAAGCTGTGCCAGGCTGAGGGTCAGCCTGGGCTGCAAAGCTCCTTTGTCCCAAGCTCAGACGTGCTACTCCAGCAGTGCTGCCACAGAAAAGAGCTGCAGGTAGAAAACAGCTCCTTGAGCTGTGGAAAATCTTGGATCCACTGCAGCATTTAGGAACTTGCTCAAAGGGAGTCATGTGAAAGCCTCATTTTGTGTCCACGTTGCTGTGAAATTGGTTCATCCTCTTGGTGTGGGATTGTTCCAGCAATGGAACATCCATTTCTTACTGGAAAATGGGGCAAAAGAAGCTTTAGTCTCCCTTTTTCCATGAGACGTAAAATCCTGGAGGAGCCAGGTGTGTGTGGATGTACCTTACACTCCTGCTCATCCCAGTAAATCACTTCATATAATTAGTCATGTGCCTTAATTTAATCACTTTTGCCGCTGGAGAATTGAAAGAGCTTCTTTGAAGGTGAAATAATTTTTTTTTCCTGCGGCCAGCTAATTTCCCTGGATTTTGAGTTCTTTAAGGAGTGGAGGAGAAGGGGGCTGTGTTTGCATGGAGGCGTCTGCAGAGACAATTACAATGAAAATAAACAAAAGGATCACATAAAAGCCAAGTTGGAGTGCTGAAGAGACTTAATAGCTATAAACTGGTAGCTATTAGCTCCTAATTACTCTCAAATAATTACTGAATAGAATAGTAAATGTTATTAGCTTACTTTAATATTCAACATAAAACATTGCTTCCAACAATAATTTACTGTTTCTTCAGCTTTAATATAAACACATGTAAAACTGGGCTGCTTCATAAACATTTGTAATAAATGAAATTATTCTGAGGGTTCTGTGGAGGAGACCTGCACACTGTAGGCCAATGGAGTTATTAAGGTGATGGAAAAGACCTCCAAGTTCGTATTCCCTGCTTGTATTGGAGTGAAAATACTCATCCATTCAGTGTAGCAGCAGATTTAGGTACTAAGGGACAAATCAAAATCCCCACACCAAGTGGAAAAATAGGACTTGGACGTGCAACTATGGTTCTGATTTCCAGATATAGACAGATGCCTAATTTATATTCTAAAAATACAGTATCTATATAATAATATGCAATATTAGATTTTTATATTATTAATCTATAATATAATAAAATATAAAATATAATGTAACTATCTTCATTATTCATTCATTATATTAAAACCTGTATTCATCATCATCTTTGGAGAGTTTTTACATATCTCTGCCCTCTGCAACTGACTTGAGACCCCATTTTTTTTCCTGAAGGAAAAGAGTTTGTGGTTTGATGTATTGAGAATAAAAGCTATTCTTTGGGGGGTAATATCCAGAAAAATTTGTGAAGTCCCCAAGGGAGGGTTCTGTTTATAAGAGCTGTTAGTTGTGGGTTTACATCTTGTTCCTTTGCCAGGGGTGTTTTGCTGCAGATCAAAAGACAAATAAAAGATGAATAATGACGGGCTAAACCTCAAGAGGTTGGCACCTAATTTGTGCCAGGGCAAGAGGGGCCCGTCAGGCACCTTCACACGGTGCTGCAGGTGTGTGTGCACCTGTGCAGGGTCATCCCTACGCCTCCAAGCCCCAAATTCCTATTTGTGGAGCATGGAAAAGGGCAGGGAGAGAGGAGGGGGCTCCGAGCTCGGTGCCAGCTCTGCCAGGTGTGGCCCTGCATTCATCTGCTTTCCTGTGAGCTGGTCTGCGAGTGGGAATGGGAAACTGTTTGCTTTTCTTTTTCATTGCAAAAATTGCCTTTGCAGTGGTGGAGCTTTCCTGACGTGGACAATTGGCATCTTTTTGTTCCTTGGAAATGGCTGAGGTGCCCCAGTTCAGCACGGCTGCGCACCCACGGGTAACCCGGGAAGGGAATCAACTCAATCTCACATTTCTTTCCATCATTTATTTATTTTTTTTTTTCCCCTGTAATTCCAGCTTGCTAGGGGAGGTGTGTGGCGAGCAGGAGTCAGGCAGGGCATGAGGACAATCATGATGGGACGAGGATCTGCCATTCCCTCAGAGCCCAAGTCATTCCTATTCCTTTGAACATCCTGAGAATTATCACGGGGTACTGTTTTTTACAAGTATTGTTTGTCATTGAAAAAACTCCAAAACCCCCCTATTTGGAAAGGTTCTTGTGGTAGCCAGATTCTTGGCCTCTGAGGTTATTTTAAAAGTGGGCAGATCGAAAATCTACATTTAAATTTCATATATTGTATATTCATAACCCAGTCGTTCCTTCAGCGCTGGGTAAATGCAGCATTTCAGTGCTGCACCATTTTTAAACTTCATCGTTGAGGATAATCACCCCGAAACATAACAACAACATCATCCAAGTACAAGAAAATATGTTTGAAATGTCCATTTTTTATTGTACCATAAGATAGCGCTTCCAAAATCCCGAACTGAATTGCTTTTCAGCAGATAAGCATCAAAAACTACATTTCCTGCTTTCGGGGAAGGTGCAATAAGGTGCTCTATCAGTGTAATAGTTCCCAATGATATGCTCTAGTAGTATTTTGATGAATTACATGATTATAGCTAAAATGAACACTTTCATCATGCCTGAATTAATAATGGTGGTATGATTTGGCAAGTACTCCTGCAGTGTTCTTTAACTCATCACTTCAGAAGACAGAGTTTCCGAGCCCTTCCTTTGTCTCGGGGAAACACAGGGATCCTTCACTGCTGAAAACACAGGGACCAGGAGAAATGTGACAGCTTTAAAAGGGAAAAGGAAACTGATGCTCGCTTACCTCGCCAGGCTCGTTGTGACTCTGTCACTTTATTTTTCACTGCCTTTATTCCGGTGTCTGAGGCACCTTTGACTGTGTCAAAACAGAAAAAAATCAGGATTTGTTTTGCGTGTGAGAACAGGTTTGTGAGTTTTATTGCAAACGTTTGTTGTAGGAAGGTGGGGGTTGGACTCTTCTCCCAGGCAGCCAGTGACAGGAAAAGAGGATTTGTACCTCAAGCTGCACAAGGGGAGGTCAAGCTTGGACATCAGGAGGAGTTTCTTCACTGAAAGGGTTGTTAAACACAGGAATGTGCTGCCCGGGGGGGTTTGGAAGTCCCCACCCCTGGAGGTGTCCAAGGAATAACTGGATGTGGCACTCAGTGCTCTGGGCTGGGGACGAGGTGGGGAGCAGCCGCAGGTTGGACTCCATGATCCTGGAGGGCTTTTCCAACCCAAAGGACTCTAGGACTCTATGAAATGCTGTATTTACAAATGACTTTAAAGCCTTATAAAAACCTAATTTTCTCTTAAATCACTGGGTTTACTGTAGAACTTGGGTGATCAGGATGTTCCTTTCTGTGTGTTCCATGTCAGGCAACGTTTGATTTGTACCCTCACCAGTCCCTGAGTGAAGCCATGGATTGGTGTGACCATTCCAGGGCTCCTTGGGGGGTCCAACCATGTCCTTAAAAACTTCCCACACTGATCATTCCATAATTCCGTGCAGATGTGAGAAAAACCTGCTCTGCTGTTGCTGTTCCAGTATCATTTGTCTGGCAATAAATGAAGGCGCTCAATCTTTACAGCTGCCATCTAATCCCTTTAATGAACATTAATTTCACTGGAAATAATAAGAATAATAACCAACCTGCTGTAGAGAAAGAATATAAACTTTTGCAGGCTGTTGTAAGAAATGCCGATGCACAACACAACGCAAACATCTGGAGCAGATGTGTCTGTAATTGTGACACACCTGATGGTTATTCTGTGTTCACTGGCCTTTGCTGGGACCTGTGATGTTACAGCCCCGTGCTGGGGCACTGAACAGGATTGTCTGGGGCAAGAGTTTCCTTTTTCTTTTCCTGAGTGCCTTCTGTCCCTGGCAGTTTTGCTCTTGGTTAATTATCATCCTCTTTGTTTGTATCAAACAGTAATTTTGTGCTGTGAAATATCTCGGGGTTGCTGATGCAGAAAGCCAAGGGAACATCAGCAGTGTTTGTGAACCCAAGCTATAGGAAAAGTAATATTTGGAGCAAATGACATTACAAGACTTAAGACGTGATAGAATTGTGGGATGGTTTGGGTCGGGAGGGACCTTAAACTCATCCAGTGCCACCCGTGCCATGGCAGGGACACCTTCCACTGTCCCAGGCTGCTCCAAACCCCATCCAACCTGGCCTTGGGCACTCCCAGGGATCCAGGGGCAGCCACAGCTGCTCTGGGAAATCCATTCCAGGGCCTGCCCACCCTCACAGGGAAGAATTCCTTCCCAGTGTCCAAGCAGGTCACCTCAAATGAGAGCAGATGGAGATGAACTCAAGAGAACCTTTTCTGTCTTTCCTCTAGAGCAGCTAAAAATCTCAGTACAAGATTCTTCTCCTGGGGTACGTAGGTGGGTAAATACCATGCAAACTGTAAAATTGCATTTGTGTCCACCCAAACTAAATGACTTAACTGTTTTTTAAGGTTTTGGTGCACAATGTATTATTTTTTTGGCACCCTAACAGTGTAAAATCTGTTAATAGCCTGCATGTAGAGACACAGCCCCTGTTTAGCTGCTGTTATAAGGAAACAAATTGTAATTCTTAATTGAATTCTCCTATGGAACTACCAGCAATATAAATTACAGTGTCATTGGAATAAGAGGAGGGAAAGCCGTTTTTACAAGCCTCAAGATGATAATTTATAAATAAAGTAAAACCAAGAAGCCTTAACGAAAAATCCCTATGGAATCTGACATTAATAGCCTTTACTTTTAATCTGATACAATAAATCTTGCAGCCATGTATCCAGAACAGAAATAACAGAAACCAGGCCAAGCTGGAGGAGATATGGGGGAGTTGAAGAGAAACATTCTCTTTCTTTAATTAAAAATATATGGTGATTTTCTGGTATTCCAGAGTCAAAAAGTCATTGCTGCCAAGTTGCTGCCAGTCACTTTGCTACAAAGAGAGGATTTTTGATTGGATTCTTTGCCTAAAATCTTCCAGATCCACAAGTGCTGTGGGATTTTCAGTATTCATTTTGTAGAGTTTGCGTTCTGGTCCCATTGCTGTAATTGCATGAGAATCTCGGATTTGCAGCTGCAGTGGTTTAAAAGGAAATCTGAACATTCAACATTAATTATTTTGATAATATTACTAATTTTTGGGAGGGGGTTTTTTGTTGTTTTTTGGTTTTGTTTTTTTTTTTTTTTAAAATGTTGCAAGAATACTTCAGAGATTTGTCCAGAGAGAGGATACAGTAAATGGTGACCAAGGGGAGAGTACAAAGTGTGGTGCCCTGTGACAGTTCTCCCAAAGAATTAAGCAACTTTATCCATTCCATATGTCACACACCAATGATGGGAGCTAGGGAATTTCATGGCCTCTGAGTTTCAAAGCTATTTATTTGGAAATTAGAACAAAAAATGGAAAAATCTTGAAATTGTGACAAAAATCTGCACATATTTGCCTCTTATTTTTTGTCTACCTTGAGGGTGTCACGGAGAGTATTGAAAGTTGGGACTGATTTGCTCCACAGAGATCAGGGCCTGGGTTTCGCTTTTATTTTTTCAGAGACCAGTAGCATTTTGTCCGTTCTTGGGTTGTTTTTTTTTTTTTTAGAGTCTTAACTTCATTAAAGATAAATTCTACCTTCTTTTTAGTGTTTATCTGAAATGAAAAAGCTCGGAGTAGCTACAGATCTCCAGTGTAAAAGGAATGGAGAAGCTCAGAGTAGGTACAGATCTCCAGTGTAAAAGGAATGAAAAAGCTCAGAGTAGGTATAGGTTTCCAGTCTTTCCATGTTTGCCAAGGTTTTTTGTGGATAATTTTTAATAACAGCAACAGAAGAGTGTCTCAGTCTCAAGTCTGATCCTAAACCAGAGCAAACCGAGAAACCCACAAAATAAATGGCTGCCTTGACTTGTGCATTCTGGAATGTAAAAACATCTGACCAAAATCACATTAACTGAAGAATAAATGTTTAAAAAAAAGAGAGAAATTCCCCATTTTTCCAGCAGTGCCATGAGCAAGCATCACCCTCTTGTCGTGCTCTGGGCTGTGATTGCCCATGGATCTCAAAAATCATGCCAGCCCTTGTACCCTGGGCTGTGTCAGGGCACTGAGCACGACCCATCCTAAACACTCTGATTTTTCGCTCAGGCAGATGCAGCTCATCCCAAATATTTCTCTGGACAACTCATCATCACCTTGTGTCAAATCTGGACGTTTCCTGTGCGCTGCATCTGATTTTTTTTTTTTGTTTTAAAAGCAATACAAGCAATAATCTGAAGCTCACTTTTGAGGCCTGTATAAAATGCTGTCTAACGAGCAAGTACAGTAAATTAAACATGATACTCATAACATAAATACAATTATATTTATCAGCCTTTTATAACCACACAAAGCATTTACCAGTAAGAGTTATTTTGGAGTAGATAATTCCCAATTAACTTTTACTACTTTATTTTTGCTAATTTAGTTAGAGTTAATTTTTCATAATAAAATAATAATAAAAAAAAAAGCTGTATCAAATGGCATCTCTAACTATTACACTGGAGATGAGATATAATTAAAATGTTATGTATATGGAATTGCAGCTGATGGGAACCTCAGCTTAAACTCTTATTTTTGTCTTTATTTGATTATTGCCTGCTCTGCACAGAGAACATGATTGAATTGCGAGATGGCTGGATGCCCACAGTGCCGGGATTTGGAGAGGGGAAGGAAAAGCTTGGAAGGAAAATTACCTGGAAATTCAAACAGGTCAAGGTATGACCTTAAATGTGCTGAGGAGTCCTATGAAAGCCCTTCTCCCACCATGCCATATTTTTTCTGTGATCCTGGCCGTGTCTGTTGGGGTTGGGAATCCTGGAATTCCACAGCTCCGTGCTGGGAATGGCGGTGGTGTGCAGGTGCCTGTGGGGGTTGATGGAACTCAGGCATTAATTACTCACCTGTTAATGAATTTATTCACCTGTTAATAACCCCGCTGATTCCACTGCCCAGTTTGTCCCCAAACTGAGCCTTGCTCAAAGCTTGGGATGTTGGCTCCACACCAGGGAATGTCCCCAGTGAAGGCTCTGTCTAAAATTGCCACCAAAACCCCAAGTCCAACGAGCTGCATCGCTTGGGTGAGGTGTCCTTTGCAGTTTTTCCTGCCCTTTCCTGTTCCTTGTCTTCCCGAGGCTAGTGGTGAGTGACAGAGTCTCTCTTGGGGTGAGGAATGCTCGGGGAATCCATTGACTCGGTAATTTTGTGCTTTTTAAGGAAATCCTTCAAGGTAAAGAGAGGGACAACTCTGTGAAGCCTTCCTACCTACATTCTGCTTTTTTTGGTTTTCACTTTGCCTTGAAACATAATAGCTGGAACTGAGGCTGTTGGATTTATCCATTGGAATTCTGCTGGAGACACCCTCTGTGCTCATTTCCCTGTCCCTAAACCAGGAATAGTCCAATGTCCTCCTAAGAATCCCCCCTGACAGATTTAAACGTGCTGAGGGCTGTTTGCCACTGGTGTGGCTTCACAAATTCCAGCTGAGGACACGGCTCGGGCTCCAGGGGGGTCTCCACACCCCGGGATATCGGGAAAATGTGATTTCCACAGGGAGAGGCGCGCTGGGGACACGCGGGGTGCCCTTAAACAGAACCTCTCTTGATTTCGTCTGTCACCGCTAATTAAAACACAAAAGCAAGGTTGTTAATTGTGTTCGGGACGACGTGGTTGGGATGGAAAAGAAATGTGAACTGGGAGCGTCGCGTGGTGCTCGGAGCCAGGAATTAATGTATTCCAGGCGGGAAGGGGGGCCTGGCTGGCGGGAAATAGCAGCTCCTTCTGAGGGCGAGGACAGTCACAGCCCCACTGTTCATTACTTTGGATGTGTCACATTTGCCAGGGTGACAAGATGTATTACGGACGAGGAGTTTTGCAGATGGAGAGAAATATCCATGGAAGTTGTTTATTTGATTTTTTTCAATTTTTTTTTTTCATTTTTTTCTTTTCTTTTCTACACTACCCCGTCCAACCTTGGGATAATGGAATTATTTTATGCCTTTTGCACTATCATCAGGCTTTGGATGGCTGCACAAAGGCCACTGGCAACAGAATAAGATGGCTGTAAAAAAATGCAAAAAATTGGGATGGGGGAAAAAAAAAAAAGGTACATCCAATAACTTGCCCTTAAATTTAAAAGGAACTAAATGAGGAACTTCTGGACAATTTATCTTGCTGTTTACAGATAACAAGTCACTTTGTTTTTATGTGCTCAGTCTAGTATTCCATAATTTATTTGAAAGAAGATGAGAAATAATGTAGATAAATGATGAAGTGTCAGGGTCTGACGCTCTTAAATGAAGCTATTATGGTCAAAGAGAAAACGTAAAACCTGCGGCTCATTATGAGAGCGTTCTACTTGTCAGTTAAGTGAAAAGGCCTGGAATGATTTCCAGTTTATTTGTCATTGCAGTTATTAAAGCTGTCTTTTTGGTGCCATGAAAATGAATTGAAGACTTTATTCGAAGTAAATTTGTACTAAAGCTTTCAGATGTATCTTATGTGAGTTCAGTGAGGCAAGAAAACAGCTTAAAAGCTGAAATATTACAAGAAGGCAACTACTGAAGTCCTGAAACACACAAGAATATAAAGTCTGAGGAAGTTACACAAATAAATGAAGTATCTCATCTCTTGGGAAATAAAGCTTAGTTTGACTATATTGTACACTTAGACAAAGAAATCAGCCCTTGTTAGTGGCAGCAAAATATTGTCTTTCACAGCCTTGTGCCTCGTGCTTACTTTTATATCAAGCTATTAATTTTGGTATCAGATTATCAGAGAAGCGGGGATACTCTGCTCCAGAGCACCTTTAGAAATGCAATCTCTGAGTCAAAGAGACGTGGCATCCATGGCAAGATGAGGCTTTTTGTGGCTGCCCTTTATGGCGAGGCTCTGTGATCTCGGGGGTCTTTTCAAACCCCGGTGATGCTCTGGTCCCAGCGTGGTGCAAGAGCTGGACAAGTCATGGGAGATAACGGGGCTGGGGAGACCCGTCCAGGGGGGTCCCTGTCCCTCACTGAGCAACCAAAGCATCACATCTGACTGCATGGCATGGGAGAGACCATGGACACTTTTGTTCCTCTGGAAGCAGCCTTAAAATACTTGAACCTTGTGCAGCTGGAGGGTCACAGTGAAATGTTAGGCTGAAATCCAGCCAGCCCTGCCACTGAGGTGGTCACTGACACTCCTTTTATTGCCATCCCCTCTTAAGATTGTTCCTGCTGAACTGTAAATCCCCGGTTTATGTGGAGACGATTGATAGGTTTATTTTATTTCATTCTGTTCCTCTGGATTTCTTTTCCAGCAGTCGTGTTCATATTTGCCAAGACAAATTAGTGCAGTTCTACTGGGCTTGGACTGTCCAAAAGGAAATTAAGAGTCTTTTTTTATTTGAAATTGAAAGCTGTAGGAGCACTAAACTGAATGCTTAACTCCAAGCTCCAGCAGTCTTAGAGCAGTATAGTTGACACTTTATTGCAGATATTACAAATGTTATGACATGTCTTCAGGGTCAAGTTAAAAACAAAAAGGGTTCCACATTCTCATCAGAAGTAATCTGTCAGTTTTGTCATCAGATATTATAGCAGCCCTCAGTAGCAGTGTCACAGTCAAGGGTTTATCAGGCTCGGTGGTAGATGTGTACATACTCTGATTTCCAGGGGTTTATATCTGCAATAAAAATTCCCTCCAGGCTAAAACTTGGCATTCATAGCCCAAAGGGATTTTTTTAATTAAAAAAAAGTATCAGTGAAGGTTTTTCCTGAACGATAAGAGCGCACAAAACCCAAATCTATTCTGCATTTTAAAAATACTTTAAATCTTTTAAACTGGCAGACTTCAAATAGTTAAGCAGCCAACTCTCTTTACATAAGAGACCATTAAAAAGGACATCCCAGGAAGGGGATAGGTGGCGGAGCAGACAAGTGCTTTGTGCTCATCATGAGTTTAAGCGTTGAGCGTTTGATGAGATGTATAATTAGCCACACATTTCTAAAGCTCTCCGCGTCTCTCTCCATCGAAACTGCGCGTGAGGGAATTAGGATGTCTGAGGCACAAGCACAGATCACTTCTTCCTCGCCACCCCCTGACACGGTCCTGCAGGACGGGGCTGACACGGCATAAGCTGCTCGGATCAAGGCAGCACCCACGGCACAGCTGCTCCCTGGAGGGGCGCAGGGCATCACTTCCTGCAGCTTTCCTCCTGTCTCCTTTAGGGGAGCAACCAAAATTTTCCAAGCACGGCAGGGATGTTGAGAGGGGAGGTACCACGCGCAGGAAATGCCCGTGCAGGCTTTGTTTAAGAACGCTGACCTGGAACGTCTGCTTATTGCTCGGTGATGTTGTGGGGTTTCTCTTCGAAAAATTAAGGGCAACGTGTTTGATACAGGGATATTTGGGCTAAAAAATGATTAACCGCCATCTCTTATCCCTTTAAAAAGTCCGTCTTTACTCAGGGAGTGGTGAAGCCCTGGCACAGGTCCCCTGAGGGTGTCCAAGGCCAGGTTGGATGGTGCTTGGAGCACCCTGGGATAGTGGAAGGTGTCCGTGCCCATGACAGAGAGCAGAATGGGATGTTCTTTAACCCTGCACCCAAGCCATTCTGGCATTCCATGATTTCAGCCCTCACTTGGATCCCAAGCCCAGACTTTCTGTGCAAATGCTTCGTGTAGCAGAGTCTTAGGTACTGCAGGTCCCACCTGGTTTTATTTATAACCCGTGGCTCAGGGACAGGGGGAACAAACAGGGTGTGTTAAAGAGTCACCAGGGGTCCCCATAAAATCCCAGGAAAGCAGCAGAGAACAAGCTCTGCTGTGTAGCAGCAAAGAGGGGAACATGGCTGTGGTGCATGTTTTCAGCTTTTATGCTGTAATTCGACTTCCTAGGGAGAAAATGAAGGGATGTGAGGAAAGAAAACCAGCGCTGGGCAGGTTCACTGCCGTGTCCAGGGGGAAATGGTCCTCGAAGGAACCTGCCCACGCTCCTTCAGTGCTCTTGTGGAGGCACTGCAAAGATTTCCCATTGGAAAATTGAGTAGTCTTCTAAGATGCTTCCTATTCTCCCTGTCTGAATTCTCCACTTGGGGATTTAGGGTGAGTTGGCACTGTCCCTTTGCCACCAGGAGCTGTTTCTGAGAGTCACCAAGAGACTGCCAGGAAATGAGAATCGTGGTGCCCAGGATATTCTCATTTGGGGGTGTTTTATTGCATATTTTTATTTTTATTATTTTATTTATATCTGATGGTTGTTGAACTCCTCCACAAATTGGATTTATCTACCTGCCCAGAATCCCAGGAACCTTTGTGGGCACTGGATGTGGGTGAGCAGAGCTTGGTATATTTTCACTGACCACTGTAACCTATTTCCTGCCTGTCCCACAGCACAAATTCCCCTAATTTTGGGTGTCAGCCGCCTATTTACTCCTATTAGATCCCTGGAAACACCAAATATTCCCTAAATCTTCTTTATCAATCAGACCAAGACTGTTAATGACAGGTTTGATGCCCTGTACTAGGTCATGAGACTGATGAGATGGAAGAAAGAAGAATTGTCTCAAGGGAAGCAAATGGTTTCAGTAAAGGGCCATAAATGCAAATTTAAGTACTCTTTCTAGTAAAGCTGGTCTATTATTACAGCCTAAAGGAAGTTAATTTAATTAATAATTAAGCTCTTCAAGTTACTCTTAGCATGGATTTTAGTGTCAGGAATGGCCAGGAATTTGTTTTATGATGCAGCTGCGAGGGAGAAGTGACAGCAGCATAAAAAAGTTGAAAGTTTGTCCAAAATCACACACCAGAAAAAGCCAGAATAATATACCCAAAATATTAAAGTCAAACACCCCTCCCCCCAAAAAAAAACCCCAAAATCCTGTGTTTTGGGAAGTCTCAGCAAGTGTGGTGTGCTGATTCAGGGGAGAGAGAAAAAGCAAAGTCCACCTTAGAAGATCGGGTATCAAACGGCCACCCCAGTTTCTCTTTGCTTTAATGGGACGGTGCAGAGGTGATAATTACATTCCAGAGAAGTTCCCTGCCTACCCAGCTCCTGATAGCTCCAGGTGATCTTTGGCAGGCTCTCCAACTCCACAAATTCCAAGTGCTGCAATGAGAATTGAAGCCCAGTCCCCGGGGTTCCTCCCTGCCCAGAGGGTGCCACCAGTGGAACGTTCTGGACCAGCATCCTGGACGGCTCCCGGATCCACCTGGGGCACTGCCAGTCTCTGCAAATGGGTTTTCCTCTGCTCTGGGCAAAGTTTATCCCCTTCCTGTTGCTTTTTCCGAGCTGTAGTGGGGATGGTTTTCCCATTGGGAATATTGGAATCATAACCCACAGAAGCATCAATGAAGTGCTTTGGATTTTGTGCTACAGAAATGCAAAATTTTGTTGACGGTATATTTTTTCCCCTCAGATTTTCTTTTTTTTTTAACAATTTAAATGTTTAGGAACGACCTGGTGTTGTGCCCTGTTTTCTCCTCGCTCCTTTCTTCTTCTCCTGCGTTATCTGGGGGTTGTGGTTCACAAATTTATTCAGTTTTCTCTTTAATCCCTGATTTAACTTGGCTCAAAACCTCTTCGTGTATTTACCCCACGAGACTCAGAGAGCAATTCTGTCTCACATCTCTGTGTAGGGGTAAACAGTTGTGTCTTCAGAGTGCAGAAAGGAAAAAGGTATTAATTCACATCATTAATTGAAATGTATTCATTTCTGAGGCTGATTGTTTTCTGCCCACCTGGGTGAATATTTTGGAGCATAAACGTTAAACTATTGTTGAGGAAAAATATTCGCATATTCTATAATTCACAGTAATTAATAAATTATAATACATTTTTATTGCTGCTATAAATATAAGCTTTGAAAGGTTAATAAAATCTGTGTTTTCCAGGCTTTTCTTGCTGGATGGGGCTGAGAAAATCAGACTTTGGGGAACTGAGCACCAACTCTTACTGCCATGCTCTCTGATTGATCCAAGGAACGGAAGATTTGGGTTGAGTTCTCATGAGCTGTGAGACCATAAGCAGTCTGACTGCACAAAATTAACAACTCACATGCTCGGGGTCAGGGTCAAGGAGAGTTTTTTATTTTATTCCATGATGTCATCAGAGAAGGGACATAAGTTGTTATTTTTTATTTTTTTTTAGCCCACGTAGGTGAGTAAAAGCAGAATAGAAGCAGAGTTGTTGTACAAGAGGAAAATGATCCAATAATTCAGAATGATCCAATGATTCAGAATGATCCAATGATTCAGAATAAAGGAATAAAAATATGAGTAGAGTCATAGAATATCCTAAGTTGGAAGGGACTCTTAAGCATCATGGAAGTCCAACTCCTAGCCCTGCACAAGGCATCCCCAAGAATTCCACCAACAATAATTTCTAATAATTCTAATAAATTGTGGTTGCATAATTTTGAGGGTTTTCCTACCAAAATACTCAAGGAGAAATTATTCTGGATCATTCTCTCTACTAGATGTTCCTTAGTGTTGGCTTTTTTGGGGAGGCTTTGAACGACATGGGGTGGTTTTTTTGGGAAGGGTGAGGAAGTTGCTCCGTTCCAAGATAATCTCCTCTGTCTGGTCTTTCTCAGGCACCCCTTCTGGTCCAGCCTTTCTCACCAATTCTATTGCCTGTGTGCACAGGCATCATTCAACATAGAAGGAAAAATGCTATTTAAGAAATTCTTGCCTTCAAAAGCTTGAAACTTCCTTCTCTACAACCTTTCTTAGCGTTGGAAAAGTAATCAGTGAAATGGGCAGTGTGGACTCAAATCTGTGTCCCTGTGAAGTAAATTTTAGTATTTTTTTTCTAAAAAAAATACAAGAATTTTTTAGACATTTGGAAAGCCCTAGGATAAAATTTGAAGTAAATTTTCCAGGCAGAATTTTTAGACAGGGCGCATTTAAAATTTTGGTTTCTTACAACAGCATTTCCGTGGAGAAGGGGGATTTGCGTTGTGCAAATACACAGATAACACCATGAAGCAGGTAAAGGATCTCATTTGCGATTTCATGTAAAAATTATTTGTTATTTCCGTGCACTGAGAGGAGCCCCGGTGGCGCTGGCTGCCCTAAAAAATGACAAACCGACGGGGTGAACCCCAGTAAAAACCAGATCCAGAGGTGTCCAGCTCACAACGACAGGAAGGAGTGAACGATAAAAATCTGTGACATTTGACTGTTTTGATTTATCTCCAATTCCGGCTACTTAGCTTAACTTAACCTGACCACAGCCGGAGTGTTTGCTCAAGCCCTGAGCTGACAAGAACAGAGCACGGGCCGTTATTCCTGCTGGAGAGTCGGGGGGCTGAGCCATCCATCCTGCAATTCCTTGAATTCCCAAAGCTTTTCACGCGGCTTCCTCAAGGACAGCGCTCACGTCTCCGGCGCTGCGGTGACAGATGGGATACAACGTGTCATGTGATGGATAACGCCGGAGCCACGGCGCTTAATCCTTCTAATACTAATAGCAGCATTATCATAGAGATTTATGAGAATGTCAGTTCCAAGTTCCCAGTTCCATTCATGGGTTTTTAAAACTTCAGCTGCAAAAAACATGCATCCATCCCATTAATTCTAATTATCATGGTTCATCTTCTCAGCAGTTTTGTACTCCGGAACCTTTCAGTGCAAATTAACGTACCAAAAAAGTGTATTAATTAATATTTGTAGCTTTTAATTTCTGTGAGAGTGTTGTCTGGAAGCAGCTGGCAGTACAGGGCCACTGCTATTGAATCTTTGCCAAACAAGTGCAGATGTAATTTTGTTATCTCTTGCTTAGTCATTTACGCAAATTAATTTGAACAATTAGCCTTTTACTGGTCCTTCATGAATCATGCAAAAGGGATCTGCCAAAAAAATTGCTACTTGACAGAAAAGAATTGGTTAACGTTGTTAATCTTCCAAAAAGGTATTAGTGTATTTGGGATAAAGGAGAACTTCAGGAACAGTCTTAGTGGTTTTGTTTTTCTTTTGTATGCCTTATCTATTCCACTTATTGCTGGGGAACAAAAATTCTGAAAGAAGAGTAAGCAGCAGAAATTTGGGAACTTCTGGATGGGTACCAAAAAATGTGAAGTTCCTTGCCTGGGTGTTGCCTGGACTTCACTGCTTGCAGAGCTGTGCTGATGTTCTGCAGAGAGGAGGTCGGTGCTGAGGTCACTCCAAAAAGAACAGATTTACTCATTATGTGAAAAAACACCCAGATCTTTCATTCCTGTGGACATCAATGTAAAGGAAGTCTGTTACCTCACGTAAATTTCTCTCCTCTAAGTAAAAGAGGCTTCCACATAAGAGCTCAAACTTCTGTTTAGCAAATGTGAAGAATCTCAACTCCTCTGTGGGGGCTGGGTTTGAATGACAGGAAACTCAGATGTTTCATTGCTCTTTTCTTAAATATCAAACTGATTTTTCACCAGATAATCAAACTTACCAGCAGACGGTGCAATCCAGAGACTCTGAGTTGTGCTGTCAGTGGAAATCTGTCTCGGCTGCTGTTATTGTAAACACCCTCTTTTATTTTCTTCCTCAACATTTTTACATATATCCTTTCAGTTTAAATTGTGTTGCACAAATCTGAGCTTAGTGATAGATATTCCTAACTTGCGTCCAAGTTAACCTGTCCCTCTGATTTCACTGCTGAGACGGTTCTTGCAATTTTGGAAGGTACGTGCTGTAATGTTCTCTAGGTGAATTAAATAGAATTAATGGTCAGCTGCATCCAGAACCATATAGTCATTACAGTAATAATATATAGGTGTATAAATAATGACAATATATTTATGATGATATATTTAAACCAAATATATTTAAACCAAACGATGATATATTTAAACCAAACATTACAATTTTGTCAGTCTAGTCACCCATCTCGACAGGACGGTGATCCTTCAGAACAGGTAAAGTTTTTATCTTGGGGCAGTAACAGGATCGTCCCATTTTGCCTGAAATTTTGGCTGCAGCTGTGGAAACAACTTCAGAATTAAATATTTCTTTTTTGGCACTCACACTGGAGCTCAAACGAGCACTGCCTCTTCATTAGCTGAGCCAGGCAGCCCTGTGCAAATTCCATCACTCCGGCAGGGTAAGGTAGGGGTCCCTTTCCCTCTAATTGTTTTTTCCCAAGCTGCGATTTCGCAGCCTGTATTGTTATTTCCATTTGTCCATTTGATTGTGGAGAGAAGAGACCAGATGTTGTGTGACAAATCATAGCTATTTGCAATCTGTTGGAATTCTTAGAAATTGTACCGGGGATCATTTTCTGATAACTGATCCTGCAATCACTTGTGCACGTGCATCACTTAGAGCACGAGATGTCCTATTGAAGGCTGTGGATCTATTCATGGGCCTCAATTAAACACCCACCACGGGCATTTGTGGGGATGCTTGTGGTGGGAAATCCGCGGATGCTTGGAGCTCGTCCGCTCGATCCGCCGTGGCGTCAATTTCCATTTCATCAACCCCCACGTTATTGTTACACCATAAAACCTGGAATCGGCTCGCGGTTTTTGTTGCAATTAGGGTACGTAGGGCTCAGAAATCTGGCTGAAGTTTGTCCTGCGGCAGAGTGATCCAATTTTGTTTGCTAAATCGTGATTCCCAACAAATAGTTCCTTCAGGAAAGTGCATCCAGCCCAGCCCTGTTATCCATCTGTTTTTAGGGGCTGTGGCTAATCAGAGAAGTGGTCTCTCACTGCCACACTGAGAAGAATGAAGTTAGTTCCTCTGTAATTGAAAGTATCAGTAGTAAACTTGGCTGGAGCTTGATTAATGGCATATTAAAATCAGAGTCTTCGTGGTGAGTGCTAGATAAGGAGTTTTGGGCAAATTGCTTGGTTACTGGGAAACCTTTAAATTTTAATCATGGAGACACTTCAGCATCATTAGGAACTGAAAAAGACAATGGGCACTGGGAGGAAGTTGTGTGAATTGATGTGCTTTTCAATCTCTGCTTCTGTGGGGCTGTTGAGTGATGCATGGGCTGCAGTCGAGGATCCTCTTGCTCCCCATGCCCCTGATTGCTGTTGTTATAATTTAGTGTTATCCAGTTCTTTATGATCATGGAAATCAGATGAGTTGCTTGCAAAAGGTGGCAGGTTTTAGCATAAGAAAATGTCCTTTAAGAGCTGGATTGTCTCTGCAGTTTGTCTGGATATGGGGGGAGGCTGCACCCTGTGTTTAGAACGAGTGGAAATAGCAAAACAGGCTCTCTAACACACATTTATTGTTTAATGTAATAATAATACACATCTCAAACCTACATTTGCACCTCACTTTGAGATCCATTCTTGTCTGGAGAGCCTGTGCCACTTGTGGGCTCATGTATGTGGTACCAGTGATTATCTACATTTATATATAGATAATAAACGTATTTATTATTTATATTCACTAGCTGTATATTTATCTATATTTGCGGAGACATGAGGTGCTGCAATAGCACTTTATGGGGATCCACGTGGGATGTAAACATCTCTCCTGGCTGACGGATGCAATTCAAAGAGTGCCAGTAAATCTGGTGCACTCAAGCCCTCACATCTTTTGGTCCTACCTGGGATTTTGGAGCAACTCTAAAAGATGTCAGGATTCTCATTTCATGGAATAGACAAGAAATACTCAACATATTCAAAGTGACAGCAAGGGCTATAGAATTGCCCAGCTTTTCCAGGGAGGTATACAATGGAATTGGGTTTATAAAGTGACCGTTGTAATTTAAAGTCATTGGTTTGCCTCCACTACCAAAGGAAAACCTTTCTCCTTCCTAAAGATGTCCTTCAGATATATTCTCTTAATAGCCTGAATTTATCTGTAGCCAGTTCATGTTTGCACCAACCTTGCCTAGTGATTTAAACTAGTTTTAGCCTAGTCTTCATTCATTTTACTGGCCTAAATAAATGACTTTGTTTCATTCTCATCACTTAAGAGAGATTGGACTTTTTCCCAAGTATCCCTTTTCCATATTTTGATGAATTTTCCTGCTGCCTGTGAACAGTCTGCAGCACTGGGCAACCCCAACATGGTGCTTGTAGAATAGTGGGAATATTCTCCTATTTTTAATGAGAATATTATTCCTTCCCTGTCATGAGATGCACACACCATTTGTGCCCATGGGGCTGTTGCATCAGTGATTTATATTCAGCATACCATGAAATCTTTGCCTTCTTCGTCCCTTTCCAAAAACAACCTCGGAATTACCAATTGTTCACTCCCAGATTCCTGAGCTGGAAGTTTTGTGCTACCCATTGTTATCCTAAGTCTGTCATTGAAGTCCCCAGATCCTTTCATGTACCTGTCGTCCGAAATTCCTTGGAGTCGGCGCTGCCTTCCAAATTCATGTCAGGAAAAACAATGTAATTGGTGTAGTCGCATCCTCTGTCAAATTAATTATCAAAATCGTTAAATAGGATCAGTTCTGACACCTGAGCAATGTAGGATTAACAGCAATTTGTCCAAAGTCACTTTGGAGTGCTTGTGAAGGAAAAGGTCTAAATCCCACAGTGTTCTCCAGAGGAGCATCCATTTTCTTTCTAAAGGAAAATATGTACTAGGGAATTTTAGGCTGGGAAAAGTGGTTTATTTCCAGCAAAGACAGAACTTGCTGCAACAAAACATTTGCAGAAAAAGAAACTTCATTTTGCGATATCTGCACCAGTCATTATTGGAGAAACTGGTTGGGAATGATCCCTGTTCATACGGGATGCAGGAATCCCAAATCCAAGCTGTTGGCCTTAAAAAGGCACAGTAACCATCCACAAGGAATCTTTCCCTGGGAATATCCCATTCACCCATTCACTGAGTTTCTTGTTGATGCAGATTAGAAACATTTTTAAAATGAAGGGAATTTTCATGTAGGAGGATACCATTTTCCAGCCAAAATAGCCACAGGCTGGAATTCTTGCCACAGAAAACAAACTGCCAGACCAAAATGTGAGAGAAAGAGACATATCCAGGCATGGTGAGTTATGCTTTTTTATTTTTTCTGCCCCATTTAATAGATAATGTGTAGTCAGGAATTGAGAATAGTAGAACAAGTCCTAGGGGGGTTATGGATTTAATGGAAGAGGATGAAGTTGTTGTGGGAACACACTGTTTATTAAATTTCCTCATTCAGATGTTTATTGTATGATTTATGTCGACTTAAGCTTATTATGTGCCCCTTTTTAATTCGTCATGTAATGACTGTGTATACGTGTACAACCAATTAATATATCTAGAACAGATAAAAACACTGGGAGAAGCCCCTCTGATCAAGCAATTTACCTTTGTTTGCAGTGCTAAACTTAAATTTCACCAGTATCAGGTCATTCCATATCTTTAGATCTATAGTATATGGAAATATGGCACGTGCAGAACAGGCTTAACAAATACTTTCGAAGTCCAGGATTCGCTGGGTCACTGACAGGGAGTTTTGGATTTCATGCACCTCATTTTATGTTTGCACAGCCCAGTGGTGAGCTGAAAATCTGAGGCCTCTGAAAATGCAACGCTTATCTAACGCAGTTTAGATTGGCCTTATCAGCCTTGCAGAGGAGGAGTGTCTGTGGGACAGGCTTGGGTTATTTAGCAGCTTCAGAAGGTTCATAAAGATGTCTGAAAAGCTGAAGGGAGAGTCTGTGTTAAGGGGATGCTCAGCAGCTGCAGGAGGGGCTGGAGTTCTGCCTGGTGGGAAGGCCTGGAATCAAGGGCCAGTCTGTGGCATTACATGGGGTCACTTCCCAGAGCCTCCCCTTTGTTTATAATTATGGCAGTTCAGAGCTCACTTTTCCCTTTTTCCCTTTTTCCCTTTTTCCCTTTTTCCCTTTTTCCCTTTTTCCCTTTTTCCCTTTTTCCTCTTCCCTTTTTCCTTCCCTTTTTCTCCCTTTCCCTTTCCCTTTCCCTTTCCCTTTCCCTTTCCCTTTCCCTTTCCCTTTCCCTTT
>WAAG01070080.1:0-16533 GCA_013390105.1 Tichodroma muraria | reverse complement strand
TTTTCCCTTTTTCCCTTTTTCCCTTTTTCCCTTTTTCCCTTTTTCCCTTTTTCCCTTTCTCCCTTTTTCCCTTTCTCCCTTTCTCCCTTTCTCCCTTTTCCTTCTTCCCTTTTTCCTTCCCTTTTTCTCCCTTTCCCTTTCCCTTTCCCTTTCCCTTTCCCTTTCCCTTTCCCTTTCCTCCCCTTCCCTCCCCTTCCCCCTTATCTCCCTCTTCATTATTAAAAAAACAAAATTATTATCATAATGGATTTCAGTTATTGATCTGGTCCTATCTCACCCATAGGTTTCTCCAGTTCTCCTCCCCATCCCAGGGAGAGGGAGGGAGCAGGTGGCTGTGTGGGATTTAGTTGCTGGCTGGGGTTAAACCATGACAATACCTCTCAATTTCTTTGTCTTCCTTTGTCACCACGCCACTGGGAGAGGAGAGAAATCAGGAAAAAAAAATTTGATTAGAGATCCATCACAAATTAATGAACAAAAGTGAAATCCTGGCACTTCATGCTGGAATGGAACATTTTAAAAAATCACGAAGTGAGACTTAAGAACACTAGAAAAGTTTGGATTGGGGCATAAAAATTCTTTGGAAGGCTTTGTGCTAATCAGCAGCAAATGTAAGAATCCCTCAGGCTGAAAGGGCAGCGAGTGACTGTGTTTGTTATATTGGAGGTTTTCAATCAGCATTTTCGGAACGTGGTTTCTCATTATGATAACGATGATGGGATTAATTATCACCATGAGAACGAGTGATGATGGCACTTTGAACTGTGTTTGTCACCCACCACATGACACAGGCTGCTGCTTGTTTTTACATTCCCAGGACGTGCAGAGGTGCTGGCTTTGGCACCCAAAAGCCAAAGCGCTTTTGGCACTTTTTTTTGGCCCTGGAATGGGGCCCAGCTGGGCAGGAGGTGTCAGAGGAGGACGAACACCAGCCCGGCAGCCTCCTTACCTGGCTGCACTGGGATATCACCAGGAAAGTGGTTGGAATTAGTCCTTGGGATTAACATTCAGCTGCAGCAAATTATTTAAATGCGCTAAGTGTAAATATGTGTTTGCTTTCTAAGGAATAATATTGTCACAACAGCCAAATTTCTGAAATTTATAGAACTATAACCAAATTTAGAAAGTTTGCTTCAGCCCGTGCTGGAGAGGGAACATAAACCAGAGTGGAGGGGGAGAGCATGGCAGGTGAGGGCACTTCGCCCCCTGGGAATAAATCCATGAACACCAGAACATTTCCCTGCAGCAGGGGCAGTGTGGGGTGGCTGGCAGAGAAAAACACTGACAATATATTGGGTATTTTCCATTCGTGAGCTGTGCCAAATGAATATTTCAGAGAAATATTTAAACAGAAAGTGAAAATATATCGAGATATGATGAGAGTTCCTGGGAATTGGAAATTTGTGATGTAATCTGGCCTTAGCATGGGATGTCCAGCTTTACAACCAAGCTGTTTCTAAGTCACAGCATGGATAATTCTGAAAAAACCCAAAACTTCTGCTTCTCCTGCATGCACTTGATAAATTTGTTGACAAAAAAAGTTACTTGACGTTTTTTTCAATGAAGTTTTAACATTTATCTGCTGCTTATGTGACTTCCAGAAGCTGTTTTTCTCTGAAGACCTCACTATTTGTTGCAATTTGTTTTCATATGAATGGTTGCCCATGTGGAAGAATGTTCTCTGGAACTTCTTCCTTGTAATTAAATTAATTCAGGGGACATGGAAGCAGCTCTTGGTGCTCTTTAGCTTCTCTTACTTTAGTAACTAATTAATGCACAACTGACACACACGTACTCAGCTTTCATAATGTTATCTGATTAATAAGCAATAACCACCTCAGTAAATCAAAATTAAATGCCTACTTATGGCAGTGAGTTTAGAATCCTCCTGCCTAGAGACTTTCCATTGATTGATTCATTAAATATTTCATTGACAGACGAAAAGAAGGGGGAAAAAATCCTCGTGAGCTGCTTTGCCTTTTGTTTTATGGGGGGAGTTTTATACCATTGGTTCACAGAAGAAGTTAAAGTTCTGCAGAGGGTCTTGGGTGGCTGAAAAACCGGATGAAAGCAGGGGTGGGTTGTGCTCCAGGCAGTGCTGGAGAGGGAAAAAGGGAACCCAGAGCAATAAATCACTCCCTGAATTTATGAGTCCATTTTGTGGATAATTAGTGCCCTGCTGGAGCTACCAAAATCCTGCTGGTGGTTCCATCGAGGGCACTGGAAGCTTGATAAAGGGTGAAGAAATAAAATACCTCCAAGAAGTTGGGAGAAGAGAGGGGCAGCCACCTTCTGCAAAGGAAAATACCTCTGGAGGAGAAATCTGTGCACTTAATTCCAAGCAAAATTCACTAAATCCCGCTTTTCCCATGGGCCTCCCAGTCAGAAGCATCAGAATGAGATGACAAACCTTGGTTTTAGGTGACAGATGAAAGTTCAGAGAGGAAGCACTTTTCAAAACTATGCTTTTTAGGGGGAAGCTTTCCCTTCCAATCATACCAAAGTAGCCATATTTTGGCTACTTCCATATGCTTAATGAAAAATGTACTTGTAATTTAACAAATATTGGTTTTTTTTAGTGCAAAAAAACAGTCCCAGGTGTGAGAGATACATATTCAGGATTATATTATTATATTTTGGAACCACATTTCTCACAGACTTGCAGATCTACAGCCAGGTTCACCACTTAAGAATTCAATTTGTTGCTCCAAGATTTTTCATAAGTTTCCATTCTGATTTTTTTGACATTTTATACTCATTAAGTTGCACAAAGCATTCATTACACCAAGATACCTTGAACAATGAAAGCTGAATGTGCAGCACGGTCAGTTCAAGGAGCTGTAGGTGGATAAGTGAAGGAATGTGTGAGATTGGGAAGGCAGAGGGTTAATATATCTTAATTCAGGGAAAGAAATGATTATATACAGAAAATGAGGTGTATTTAAGCAACAGTTCTTTTCCTTTCAAATGTAACAAGTTAGAAAAAATCTGATTTTTTTTGGTTGTTGTTCTGGTTTTTAATATTTCTCTGAGTTGGCACTTATTTACAGCCTGCTTTCTATCTTCAATTTTTTTTTTACCTGGTGTTGATGGCTATTCATTATGAAATAGAATAAAATCAGTGAAACAGAATATGGAAATTGCATTTCAGTTCATGGTCAGCCTCTGGTTAGGGTAAACTTTGGTATAAAAAATGGTTTGGCTCTGATCTTCTACACTAAGAAGGTTTTGGATGTAAAAAAAAAAAAAAGCCGTTCTAAGGACCAGAATCTAACACAATGATTTTTTTTGATTTTTTTTTTTTTTTACTTTGCAGTGAAACTTTATCTTCTTGTCGCTGCTTTAACCTGAAAAACATGAAGATACATCTTCCTTTTCCTTTAAGCTTCTTCTCCCAGTCATTCCTTTTTAACTCATCCCTATAACAGCCCCTTCCAAGCAACACCAGCGACAGCAAAACCTATGAAGGTTTTCAAATTCAATAACCAGCCCTGGAAAGGAGGCATCCCTCATCTCAGCCTCAGCTGAGTAACTGCAGATCCTTAACATTACCCTCTACTCCGGAGGTCCTCGGAGCCATCGATCTGCTGGAAGCGCGCCGACAGCTCCGAGCGCTTCCGCGGCGTCCGAGCCGCGCCGGGGGCTCCGAGATCGCCGCCGCAGCCGGGAGGGACGAGCTCGGGGCCGAGGATTCTGCCCCTGCAGCTCCGAGCACACGTGCTGGGGCAGCTCTGGGCACGTGGGGGATGGCACAGCTTTGGTGCTCCTCCTCTGCTCCGCGAGGCTCGGCGGATGCCCGCTGCCGGGATGGGCGTTGCGAACGTGTTGCTGCTCGCCGCCAGGAAAACGGGAATGGCTTTTGAGGGTTTGTGGGATGTAACTGAGATTCGAACCCGTGTGTCCTCTGCCTCATCCTCCTGATGGCTTAAGTTTTAGCTTTTCTATTTTCCAGGCTCTGTGCTGTTTTTTGTGGGTAGGTCTGGGTTTCATGTTCAGTGCTCTGAGCTCTCTTCACAGAGCAGGAGACAAAACAATTCCTTCTCCAGCCTGGGACCAAGGACAACTTCCAGGCCCAAGAGCAAAACCAACGGTGAAGTGAGAGGAAAAACAAGGAGGATGGAGCTCCACAAGCTGAAGCTGGAATTGGGCAATTAACTCCAATTTGCTGATGGAGCAGAGCTTATAAAAGTGTGGCACCTGGTGACCACTCACCCATTCTGTGCCCATTTTGGGGCCATCCTGGGTGTGCCCAGCCGGGCTCTGGCACTGCCCAGGTGTGGCCACGGAGGCCTTTTAATAATTCCCTGCTTTGTCCTTTGGCTCTGCCTGGGCTCTGCTCCAGGCCAGCCTCGGGAGGGCATCACTCCCACACCCCCAAAACACCTCTCTGCAGTCTCATTTTCCTGCTGTGGAAGTCCCAGGATCACTGAGGTTGGAAAAGAGCTCCAAGGTCATGGAGTCCCAGCTGTGCCCAATCCCCCCCCTTGTCCCCATCTCAGAGCACTGAGTGCCACATCCAGGAATTCCTTGGACACCTCCAGGGATGGGGACTCCAAACCTCCCTGGGCAGCTCATTCCAGTGTTTAACAGCCCTTTCCTTGTAGAAATTCCTTCTGGAGGTGGTTTGAAACAATTGCTCTGTGGGTTGTCTCTGGGTCTTGCGCTGGCCAAAACAGAGCTGTGTGTCCTGAGCAGGGCCTTTTCTGTGTCACCCCTGCCTTTCCCTTCCTCCTGGGCATGCTTCTGCCCAGCTCACAGACCACCTGCAAAGACACAGGAGTTACTTTGGAATCAAGTTTTCATATTATTAAAAAGAAGTTCCCAGTTTTTCAGTTTGGACAATGTCTGTTGTTGTCCTTAAATTAGTTTTTAACCATGTGTACAGTAATTGTAACAATGATACAATTGTTGCAGTAACTTATAACAATGTTACAGCAATTTCCTCATATAACGTTTCTATTTTTAACTGTCCCAAAGGAAGTTGAGTACACACAGTAGTAGGGAGATTATATAAATATATTCTGATTGCTGATGTGTCCCATTTATTCCTGGACCTGATGAATGTTTCCCTTGCAAATATGAGAAGGGAGTGCATCTTGATATTTCTCACAGACTAAAGCCACGAGTTTAAGGCTCTGTGAGCCAGTTAAATACCCAGACAGCCTCAAAATGTAGGGAGAATTGGGTCTTCAAACTACATTCTCCTGCATGAAGAATTCCAACACAAACCAGTAATTTCTGCCAAGTCAGAATAATTCCTAGGTTCAATACAGAGACCCTTTCCTTTCCTTTCCTTTCCTTTCCTTTCCTTTCCTTTCCTTTCCTTTCCTTTCCTTTCCATCTCCATTTCCCCTCTTTCCCTTTCCCCTTTCCATCTCCTTTGCCTTTGACGTCTTCACCTCTCAGCACAAAATGCAGTTTTATTTCCAGCTGCCCCACTCCAGCAGTTTTGGGCCGAACCCCGCCGCAGCTCCAGGGCCGCTCCCGTTCCCTCCGTGCCCACCAGGGATGATTCTGTGCCCTCTGCTCGAGGTCAGGCGGAGGCTGAGTGCCTTTGCTGAGATGTTAATGCCATTCTCCAGCTCAGTGGAGCTTCCCCAGCAGCAGCCAGGATGTGGGAGTGACACGGTGGCACTGCAGAAGGCTGGTGCTGTCCCCATCTCCGGGCACCTTTGGGCAGAGCCCCAAGACTGGAGCACTCACTGTTGGCTGCATAATCCTCTCTAATGCTCGATTTTTCCTTCCTTGAGAAAAGATTAAAGAAGAGAATAACATTGGAACTGATGGAGGCATGATCCATGCTCCCTTGATTATATGGAAACATTAAAATATCATCAGCATGTTAATTTTATCAACTGAACTGGATGAGATTTATTCCTCTCTCTTATCTATTGCATTAGGCTGGAAATACAATTTATTCTGATGGTGGGAATGTCAGACAGAGAGACCAAAAACATCTGGACATCTTAATAGGAGACAAATTTTCTAGGATGTACATTGACCCTTTAAAATTAATTCTGCTAATAAAGAGGCAGAAATTTCAGGGCCTATTCATCTTTCCAAATCGAGGCCCGGCTCTTTCCTGGGGTAAAATCAGGTGGATGCAATGAAGGTTCCTTGGAGGATTTGTGGTTCTCATGTCTTCTGTTGTATATTTGAGTATCAAATACAATAGGTTCTTAATTCCAATTCTAAATCTAAATGTAAACCACACAACATCAGATAAAACCCAGTCATCACAAACTACAGGATTAATAAGAATCAGTGAAAATTCGCTTGGAAAAACAATGTATCTTAAACGTTCTCCAGGTCTGCATTGGTGGATTTTCTTTCTAAACATGTAAAATCATTATTAATTAAAACCAACCATAACGAAACCCCCCCAAAAAACCAACTCCTTGCTCATTGAAAGATAGTTTCCATTAAAAAAAAAATAAAATAAATCTTGCATTACAGCATGTAGATCATCCCAGAACGTTCTCAGCCCATGGAGGAGGGCGAGTGACATTTCTCCTCTGTTTTTTGGGGTCCTTGTCTCGGGAAGCACACGGAAGCAAAGTTAATACCCAAAGTTAAATACCTGCGGCTCTGCGCCCGCCTGGCACGCTCCGATTCCCGTTTTCCTGGGAGCACAGAGGAGGAAAGCAGAGCAGTGAGCTCTGATTCAAAACATCCCTGTCAGACTGCTCCGGGATGGCCGCGTTTTCACGTGGCTTTCCCTGGAAGTTCCAGGCTCGCCCTTGGCAACAACTTGATAATTGTTCTGGGAAGAGACTCGGCTCTGCTATCTTATGCACAAGTAAACAGGCATCCCTAAGATTAAGAATTATATGCCAGGGCTTTGACACAACCATCAGTTATGCCAGATGCGAATAATTTATTCTTTGTCAGTTCAAATACACAGCCCCGTGTGGATGGCTGAAATTTATACTGGCACCAAAACGCAGCACGGCGTTATTTCAGCGCGGTGTCAAAACCACAGAGATGCGGCTCAGATGACCCAAAAAGAGGCAGAAAAATGTTATTTATGTTTTCTGAGGGTAGCTCGTCACTGATATGTAGAAATAGGTGATGTAATAACTTATCCTTGTTGTGTGGTGATACGTGGGGAGGCCCTGGAACAGAAGAGAAGCTGTGGCTGCCCCATCCCTGCAAGTGTCTGAGGCCAGGTTGGAAAGGGCTTGGAGCAACCTGGGATAGTGGAAGGTGCTGGGGGTGGAACGAGGTGAGTTTTAAAACCCTTTCCAACCAAACCATTCTGTTATTTCATGATTCCATTTTAGGGTCTATTCATCTTTCCAAATTGAGCCCCAGCTCTTTACTGGGATAAAATCAGGTGGATGCAACGAAGGTTCCTTTGAGGAATCATGGAACTGTTTAGGTTGGAAAGGACTCTCCCTACCAGTCTCCTAAACAGTTTAGTTTCCCAAAGCGAAGCTAAGCATGTTGAGAAGGAGCCTGAATGAAATTAAACTGCAGTTCTGCCGAGGTGAAGCTGGGTTGGTGCTCCGCTTGCTCAGGATACTTACTGGGTGCTCAGGGTTTCCTTAGCTTTGGAAACAGGAGCAATGGAGATGTTCAGCCAAGATTTATCCACTGGTGAGGCACCTCCAATCTTGGCATCATTTCTGGACCCCTCCTGACAAGAGAGGAGACAATGAGGGGCTGGAATGCGTCCAGGGAAGGGAACGGAGCTGGGAAGGGGCTGGAGAATTCCTGAGGGAGCTGGGAAGGGGCTGGGGAATTCCTGAGGGAGCTGGGAAGGGGCTCAGGCTGGAGCAAAGGAGGATCCCAAGGGACCTTTTCCCTCTCTGGAGTTGCCTGGCAGGAGGGGCAGCGGGAGGGGTCGGGCTCTGCTCCCAGGGAACAGGGCCAGGAGCAGAGGGAACGGCCTTGGGCTGGGCCGGGGCAGCTCAGGGGGCACAGCAGCAGGAATTTCCCCGTGGAAAGGGTGGTCAGGGATTGGAAAGAGCTGCCCAGGGAGGTTTGGAGTGCACATCCCTGGAGGTGTCCAAGGAATTCCTGGAGGTGGCACTCAGTGCTCTGGGCTGGGGACAGGGTGGGCTCAGCTTGGACTCTGTTCTGGGAGGGCTTTCCCAACCTCGAAGATCCCGTGATTCTGTGAACCACTCAATTCACAGTAAAGTCAAACACATCTCTAAGATTATCTGGCACCTTAAACATTGAGTTAAACTTTGGTGAGACTGTCAAATTATCTGTTCCCGTGCCATCAGCCGAAAATTCTGCTCATTTTACAGGAGTCCAGCTCACAAGGATTTACTGGACAACAGAAAAAGTGGAATTTGAGCCACACATCCTAAGCTGAGTCCATAACAGCCCCCATTTCCAATAACAAAACCAGCAGTGACAGTGATATATGGCTTTTTTTATGAGACCTGATAACTGATGGATATGTGATCTTATAAATGCTTAGACAAACTAATGCACATAATTATATTTTCCATTTGAAGTCTATTGCTCGGCATTCTAATACAATATCATTAGTCGGAATGGCCACAATGATACAGCTTGGGCAGTTTGTCACAGTAATTACGGGGTGATTATTTTTGACTGGAATAAAGATTTCAGTTTTAGTATGGTGGAAAGCATAATCACAAATTAGAAACAGTCTCAGAATAAAGAAATATCAGGGAGAGGGACTTTAAATATGGATTATAGTGCAATTCTAAAACAATTTCTTTAAGGAAGTGCACTCATTTGGCTGAAAGTGGGACTACTTTTAGGTTCATAGCAAGTTCCTTTCCAAAAGGGTGACAATTACCTAATTAACAGTTCCTGTGTGGAAGGTTTTTGTAAAAGGGAAAATCTGTGCGTCGTAAGGAAGGCTTGACTTGTAATTTACAATAACTGCTAAAACTGGCTTTGTTTTTTCAATCGACAAAAAAATGCATCATTTGTCTTCACCACGTCCAGGAGGGTTGATTAAAGTAGACAGTGTCCTCACATCTGTATTGAAAACTGTATTAATCAATTGATGAATCACGAGGCATTAATCAAAATCTTCCTTAAGTGTTTTACTTTTGGAGCAGCTCTTAGTATTTCCTATCAGATTCCTTTTAAGGTGTCCATTATAAAGATTAAATTTGGGTGGTAAATACTGAGGGCTTGAAGCACACGTGGCTTTCCCCTTGAAGGTCACCGCCATTGCTCATTAGTGTTACTTTTAATGGGATAAGAAGCAAAAGTTTTTAATATGTGACTACATCAATTAATCAAACACACATTTGATTTCCTTTCCAGTAAGCAGAAATTTCTAGTGGTGTAAAACTTTGAATACTTCAGGCTATGCTTAAAAATATTCCAAGAATTTAAGGAATTTAAGCTGCGCATGCAGACATAATGAACTGGTGCTCTAATTATAACTGCTGTTTTTTAAATATTCTGCTTTAAAAATATTGATTTTAAGGTAACCTGGACAGTTTTTATGAAGGTTATATTTGAATAATCTCATTTTCCCATTCAGTGGATGAATGTCAAACTTCAAACCACTGTCACGAAGCTTTTTAGAAGTTATTTTTGAGTACTTAGTGAATTCAAGTGAGCCATAGAGGACCTTTGCAAGGAAGCTGAGCATCTGAGAATTCCACTCTGTTTGTTTTTGCTCATTCCTGTTTGTTTTTTCAGTCTGAAACATTAAACACCGGTGCTCCAGTAAATGTAATTTTGGAGGCATCAGTTGCAGCACAAAAGAAAACCGCTCATTACAAATCTCTTCATGTGCAGGAAAATATCTCTTCATCTCCCAATCCCTCTGTAAGTGATTCTTTAAGAGAGATTTACAGAATCCTCGTTGTGGCTGCTCTCATGACACACTGGAATTACCTATTTTCCTACTGACTGCTTTTTCCACAGGGGGAAAAAAAAATCATAGGGGAAACACCAAACCCAAGCATATGCTATTTGTATTTATTTGGATTTTACAGTACACCAAAAAAATGTGCATCTGGCATTCCCATCACCTCTGGCAAAAGTTTAAAGAAACAAGAAATCAAAGCAGAGCAAATTAAATCCTGCAGCCACTTCCCTTTGCCTGAAGAAGCCGCCTTAAAAAAAATTCCAGTGCTTTTTTAGGTAGTCCTGCATCCAGAGATTGCCAGCTACTGATTTTATAGTGCTCCTTAGCACTCGTTTTTAGGGGAGGGCTTCAAGTTGAACAAAGTGCAGACAGAGCTCTATTAGAGCTATGAAATCAAGGGATATTTAATGATTTAATGATTTGATTTGGGCAGCCTTAGGACCCCTTGTGGTGTTGATTCTCAAGGGCGGGGGGGGGGCTTGAAATTTGGCAGGCAGAGGACCCCAGGACACCCTCAAGAAGTTTATCCCAACCCAGGGATGGGACAGCAGCAGGACGAGTGGGATTGGGAGCCTGTGAGTGGAGGCAGAGCTTTTAAAACAGCTCTTCTCATCAGATGATGATGTTATAGCTCCTGAAAGCACCTTTGATGTGTGTTTACTACATACAGCAGTAGAGTTATTCTGCCTTTAAACCCACTAAAATCCATGGAAAATTTTGTAATGCCTTTAAAAATGATACTGGGCCGCTTGTCCTGTAATGATGTGGAAGAGAAACATGTGCTCCAAGTCTTGAAATAATCAACAATTTGGAAATAAACCTGTGCTGCTCTTCCACAGCTGAGTCCTGGTTAGGGTTTGCTCTGGCTGGGGGAGGTTGGTTGCCTTCTGCAATCTGCACAATTCCCATTATTCCTTCCTCATGCCAATAAATCCCAATAATTCCGTGGGGGTTTAATTTGGGGCTGAGCATCTTTATACCGAGCTGCAGGTGCTGTGGCAGCGTTGGGAAGAGCGGGATGGGGTTCAGAAATTCCTGCTGGATGATTTATTCTAAAGCATCTTCTTTTTTAATAGAATTATGGTCAACTGTCCCTCAGTTTGGGTTATTGGGAGCACTGATCCCATGACAGCAATGTGGAGGACTTATCAGTGGTTTACTACCACTGATGGCTTTTTTGTTGTTATGGTTTGCTTTTTATTTTATGGGAATATGGACCAGAGAAAGGAGCCATTGAAATGTATGACTTATTATAAAATATATCATATAAAAGTATACTATTTATAAAATATGTACTATTTATATTTATACTTGTATTTATATTTATAAAAATATAAGTATAAATATAAATATTAATAACAATAATAGGATTATTGAATCACAGAATCCTAAATTGTTGGGGTTGGAAGGCACTTTAAAGCCCCTCCTGTCCCATCCCTGCCAAGGGCAGGGACACTTTCCACTATCCCAGGTTCCTACAAACCCTGTCCAACTTTGCCTTAAACGCTTGGAAAAATAAAATATTTAATATTTAATGCTTAATACTACAATTATATGTAAGAATTATTATAAATATTAGTACATTAAGTATTATAGTAACACAAAAATACAGTGTGGAAAATATATAACTAAAATATCTTTTGCCAGTAGCACCTACAGGCTGTTTGGTGTGAAATGTTTCTCTGGAGGTTGAAAATGCATTTCTGTGAGTTTTTAAGGAAATGGAATTTATCTAAAATTTTGTTCTGAATTGAATTTTCATGTGTTGCTATGGATTATACATGTTTCCTTTCCCTTTCCCTTCTCTTACCCTTGCCTAAAAATTTTCAGATGATTACATCATTTTAAAAAATATTTTTGGGATAGCTTGTCTGACAGGAACGTTAAACTCCATTTCTACTATCTGAGATTCACTTTTCCTGAGAAAGGTCACTGAAGTGTGGATCAGACCACTGGGCAGTGGTGGACTGCCCTGTCCTTCACACCCTAAACAAGAGCTTAGTTTGGAATTTTTAAAAATATGAATGTTTGGTTCAGTTTCCACAGAACAGCCTGAGGGTGGTGCTCCCGGAGAGCAGAGTGACCTTCCAGAAATAGTCACAGCTACTTTCACGTGGGCTGCTCTTCCCAAAAGAGCAGAGAAATGCAGCTGGAGCAGCCTGGGAAAGGGACAGGACAGTGGGGCAGGAGGTGATGGTTGGGAAAGGTTTCAATCACCACAAAACCCCCGAATGGGTTGGGTTGGAAGGGACCTTAAAGTTCATCCCGTTCCACTCTCCCAGGCTGCTCCAAGCCCCATCCGGCCCGGCCAAGGACACTCCCAGGGATCCAGGGGCAGCCCCAGCTGCTCTGGGAAAGCTGTGCCAGGGCCTGCCCACCTTCACTCCAAAAATCCTTCCCCTGTCCCATCTCTCCCTGCCCTCTGGCAGTTTCATGAGGTGCTTTTTCCCAAAGGTGCCCAGTAGGTGGGAACTCCTGCACGTCTTTGCTGCTTGTGACATCTCTTGCAGGTTAATCCTGGCCTGCTCTCCACCCCTGTGTTTGCAGAACGGCCGCTGCACCAAACCACGAGTGAGAGGGGACTGACTGCAGCCTCTGTCCTGCACAGAAGATCCTTTGTCCTGAGGTGCTTTGCGTATGGAAGCGAAGGAGAGAAATCCAGAAACAGGGCATAGAACAAGCACCCCACAGTGATTAGAAACGTTCTTACAAATTGTCTGTCTTTAGTTTTGTTTTGTTTTTTTTGGGTTTTTTTTCAGGGTTATTTTCATTTAGGGTGTAACCACAGCAGAAATAAAAGATGAGGAACCTTCCTGTCCCTGCTATGCCTTTTTCCTCCAACATCTGGATGAGCACAGGGATTCCTCTGGATCTACTGTTATTACAATTAATATATATTAACATAATTCTAATATACAATGAATATTAATATACTATTCATAATACATTGATATTATTATAACACAATGTATAATATTATATACAATCATTATATAAAATAATATATAATGTAATAACATAAATTATACATATAATTATACATAATATTATATTGTGTTATATGTAACATAATATACAATATGCAATATATAATATATAGTGTATAATATGTAATATATAATTTATAATGTATAATATATAATATATAGTAAATCATACATAATACATATAATATACAATATACAATATATAATATATAATAAATATATAATCTATAATCTATAATCTATAATATACAATATACAATATATAATATACAATATACAATATACAATATATAATATACGATATAAAAGATACATATAATATATAATATGTAATATANTTGCTGTTAGCATTATTAATATCAAAATTATAATTAATATTATTTCCAAAAAGGAGAGTTTTTACTATTTAATTTCAATAATTACTATTAATAAAATATAATAAAATAAAAAAAATTAATATTTTTAATACCGTTTTAGGTGTCCTATTTCAGCACGGAGCATCTTTTGGGTATCAACTTGCCAAGCCTTGGAAATGAACAGTACAATGAAAAATAATAATAATAAAAAAAAAATAATAAACCCCCCCAACTTTAATAATGGGATTGGGAATGTCGGAGGGACGCTGGAGCTGCTCCTTGTGCTGTCCCTGCTCCCTGCCTGCTGCTCCTCATTGGCACGTGTGCCTCGATTGTTCAAACCCCACAACGCCTGCACATGGAGGGCATATTTTTGTTATTGCAGAAAACCTACGTTTGACCTTTCTTTGTAATTGTGGCACCAGTTGAATTCTGCTTTGGTTCATGGCAATTTACTCCATCCTTTGAGAGTTCACTAGTTAATTATTGCCAAGTGAATTTTTAATTTGCTCCGATGATTACATTGGTGAATGCAGTCATTAGCGGGAAATTTATTTTAGGAATTGGCACTAGAGGGAGCTAAGTAATTGTATCATTTATGGATCTGGGAAGGGGAGAAAAAGAACATTCATTAAAAACTTGCTTTTTCTCTGAACCTGCTGATTTTACAAATATGGCAGCTATGCCTCAGCAAATTAGAAGTGATAATGAATTAGTTAATTTTCCTTACTGAAAACTGCTATGCTCAGATTATTAAGTTACTGTATTTCTGTTTTACCAGCTACCAGCCAGTAAATCAGGATTTCTAAGGCTCTTTTGGGAGGGCGAATTTTTGTAACTATTGTCCTTGTTTATCATTATTTTGGTCTTAACAGAATTAAACTGCTCACGGAGGTATCCTCCTCCTGAAGTATCCGTGTGTTCCCAGACGCATTCCAGGATGTGGGATTCCAGGCCCTGTGGGATGCTGCAGCTCTGTGAGAGGAGCAGAGCCCGGAGCCTTTCTGGATTGAGCCAAAGCTGCATTTTCCAGCCCAATGTCCACTGAAATCAGTGGAATCCCATTTTAGTTCAGTGGCAGCTCACTCAGAATTTTTGTCTTTACCGTTCACCTTTGTTTTAGTGGAGCTGCTGCAGAGCCCAGAGGAGGCCACGGAGCTGCTCCAGGGCTGGAGCCCCTCTGGAGCCAGCTGGGAGAGCTGGGGGTGCTCCCCTGGAGAGGAGAAGGCTCCAGGGAGAGCTCAGAGCCCCTTGCAGGGCCTGAAGGGGCTCCAGGAGAGCTGGAGAGGGACTGGGGACAAGGAATGGAGGGACAGGACCCAGGGAATGGCTTCCACTGCCAGAGGGCAGGGCTGGATGGGATATTGAGAAGGAATTCCTGGCTGGGAGGGTGGGAAGGAGCTGGAATGGATTCCCCAGAGAAGCTGTGGCTGCCCCTGGATCCCTGGCAGTGTCCAAAGCCAGGCTGGAGCAGCCTGGGACAGTGGGAGGTGTCCCTGCCATGCCATGGAGCGGCACTGGATGATCTTTCAGGTCCCTTCTGACCCAAACCATGCCATGATTTCCAAACCTCCCAGACCGGTCCCGTGCTGGATCCCATCTGGAATGTGCACACGTGTATCCCACAGCCTGCAGGTGTGGCTGTGGTTCAGAAGATCCCAGAGTCAGCCCTAAACTGCCGTGCTCCTGGTGCTCCCCTGCTCTGCCCAGCTGAGGAAATCGGGACATTTTAGTCTGATATAAACTGCGTGCAAGAAATTTCCAAATCCAAGAGCTGATGCTTCCTTTCTTTACAAAAAATGTCACCTCTCAAGGTGGTGTGCCCAGTAAAAAACAGGAAGTAATGCAGACAGATAATTAAAATAAGTTAAAATCCTGAATCCAAGATGTAGCAACTGGCCTGGATTCTTTGATAAGGGTGAGAACCTCCGACTTTATCATGAAATATCACTGACAAAAATTCCTGAAACGTGGTGGCTTTCTGAGCCCCCATCTGTTAGCGTTTATGTCATTTTCCCCCAGTTTCATCCTTTATTCAGGCTGTGGGAAGGCACCACCACTTCCACCTGGGACCTGTACTGGTTTCACCTGCTGGGCTCACCGGGGGAATCAGTGGCACTGCTTTTAAGTGAGCTAAAAGAGTCTTCCCAGAGTTTTCTGCCTGGATTAGGGTGTGGGATTGCTCTGCTCGTGCTGTTGGATATGAGGATCTGTCCTCCTTTATGCACTCAAAAGAGGTAGGTGTGATCAGGGGCAAAATGAGGATAGTATTGGGGGTTTTGTGTTTAATTTTATGCTTTCTTGTATTTTTTCCCCCTGGAGTTTTAAAGATGTTCCCTATCTGCAGTGCTGAACAGTTATGGGTGTTTGCTCTTTCCATTTTGCTTCTGAATTGTGGGTATTTTTACTTTGAATAACTTTGCTAAATTCTTTGTTTCTGTGTTGTATTCCTTTCCCCTGCCCAGAACCCTTTCCTGCTGTAGTTCTCTGAGCTGAAGTTCCTCAATGAAAAATCCCTGAGCCTTGCAAGTCAGCTTCCTGTGAAATCCTATGGAAAGCAAACACCACATGCTTTTGACATGTCATGCTTTTGGTGTCATGCTTTTGACACCAAACCTATTGTTCAGTAGTTTAAACTGATATAAGGAGTAATATTTTTAATCCAGGGCAAGTTTTCATTTTTCCTTTTACGTCATATATGCGTGTGGGCAGGGGGAAAAACAATTTGGAGTTCTGGCAGGGTGGATGTGTTCCCCCCAGAGATTTTATCCATCCTTGGCTCCAACAAGAAACCTCTGGGGTGGGAACTCTGGATGAGATTTTGCAGTTTGACATTCCTGTACCATAACTGGGGCTCAGAACCAACACAAATTCTTTACATTCTTAGTGAAATGCTTTGGGTTAGGAAATATCCAGCTATTTCTGACTTTTCAAACCAGTGACAAAAGGTTGGGGATTTAGAGTGGTGTAAAACACCTCTGAGGAAGGGCTGTGCTCTGTGTATCTCTTCTGTTTCCAAAAGAGTTTATTTTTTAATTCCATTGATTCAACTGTATTCTGCACCAAAAATCTGTGCTCTGAAGGGCAGAGATTACAGGTAATAGGGTTTTTGCAAGTGTTTGGGAAAACTTTGTAGCTCTGTGTCTACTTCATGCATTTCGTTCCAAATTTCATTTGGAAATGAGGGAATCTTGTAGCATCTTTTTCTTTGCTTATTTTTTTTTTTAGAGTATCTCTGATAGACATTGAATCCCTGGAAGTGTTCAAGGTCAGGTTGGACAGGGTTTGGATTAACCTGGGATAGTGGATGGTGTCCCTGCCCATAGAAAGGGGGTGGAGCAAGAAGGAATTTTAAGGTCCCTTCAGCCCAAAC